>JAFMPE010172151.1:0-20174 GCA_024759925.1 Ficus religiosa
TTCTTCCGCTGTGTTTCACCCAATAAGTGGGTGTTATAAGTTAAGTAAGCAAGCAAGCAAGCAAGTATAAGCAAGTACGTATGTATGCAAGCAAGTATGTAAGTATGTATGTAAGTACAGTAACGGTCCGCGCCAGGCGGGGCGTTACAACAGCACCTATTTATAGGTGAAAATTCTTGATTTTCCAACAAATATTTGTATTCTTAAAATTGCATATTAAGGTCTAAAAACAAAATATTTGCTCTTGAGTCCCCATGAGGTGGCCGGCCATGTGGCTGATTTTGGGGCCAAAAATCTATTCAAAGTTATCCACTAAATTATCCAATCAAAATCTTCCACATAATTTTTTCCAATTTCTAAAAATCCTAAAATTCACATATTTATCCATTTTCTTACTAATGCAGATATTACCAATACTGTTTTCAACTATTAACAGTACTACAATACTGAACTGCAAGTCTGAATTTATCTGCACTTAATTGGACTGTGTATGGATTTTTCTTTCGGCTTGAAACTACTTAGTCCTCCTTACTCCAAATATTATTCATGATTTTTCTAGAATAATCCCATACCTTATTCTTACTTCTTCATCTGTAATGATGGTTTATCATAGTATAACTTTCATACTGCTTACTATAATGCAGTACCGTCTTAATCATATCTTAAATCATCCCGGTCAAACTTTGACCGAAATAAAATCATAAATCCTTATTCTGCCTCTTTCATCAAAAGGCCTCATACTTAACATAATAAACTTATTATTGAGTCTCATAGCTAATTAAACGAAAACTCAAACATATACTGATAATAAAATTATGAATTTTACATTGATATTCATAATTTTCATGAAGCATTACATAACATATAGTACGGATTTAAATATCTTTATATATAAGGAAATCATGAGTCCGTAAAAATTCTAGTTATTACATATGTTGGTTAAGAAATTAACCTAAAAACACAAGTTGGTAAATAAGTAAGTTATCAATATCGTGTTTTTCAAGAACATGAGATAAGTGTATGCTTGAATGTTAAGAATGAATCCGACACGCTGCATGTTGATGTAGGCTCGCGCCTTCGACCGTTTGAGGTAGAGTGTACGAATTTTTAAATGAAAACCAATAAAATACAAACTACTGGTTTTTGAAAATAAATTGGACAGTTTTTTGGAAACCCAATTTTGAACCCCTTAGAGGCCGAATTTGAAAAAAAAAATTATAACTAAAAAGTTGTAGAAAATAGAAAATCCTAGGGGGCAATATGATAGTTTTTGGAAAAAGGGCTCCAAAGGCCTCTGTTTTTTTCAGTTTTCAAAACTGGCCAGTCCAGGTACCATACACGACTAGTATCGTTTAAAAGGGGAAATGCATAGGTTAAAGATAGATTTAAGTTTCAAACAAAAACAAAAGTTGTAGGTTTCAATGAGATCTACAACTATTGTGAAGAATACTTTTCCAAATTCTAAACTGATTTAAAGATAAAACTGAATTTTCAAAATAGTGCATGGTACAGGAAATTCCTGCACACATACTTTTATCCAAATTAAAAGGCTTTTTCAAAAGCAGTTTTTAAGGTTTGATGATCCCTTTTAAAAAGAAGCCATGATTTTTTGAAAATAGTTTCAAAAGGTTTGAATCCATTTGAAATTTCGTAAGTGATTTTTAAAAGGCAATCTCAAGTATTAAATCAAGATAACACTTGATTTATGAAGACAAGGTATTTTCCCAGTAAATAAAATATTTTCTAAGAAAACAAGGTGTTTTTGAATAAAGGGATTAAAAATAATAAGTCAAAGTTACTTTGAATATAAGTAATAATTCTATGACGGATGGTAGTTGGTATGGAGACCGACTTATTTGATGAATATGTTATGGTTTGTAATAAGGTAGAATGATTCTTACGTACTATTTGGAAATAGGAATATAACATGTTGTTGTGCATTGCTGGATCGATAAACCAAGAGCATAAGACAACCTATAAGTACAATCCCGCCTACAGTATAGGCAAAAATGTTTTTACCGCTTTGTATGTTTTTCAAAGCTCATGCATTAATGTATGTGATATATCATGAAAGCATACTCACTAATAATAATTCACATGACAAGAACAAGACCAAGTTTTTAAGTATGAAACCATAAAGATTTAAGTTTTCAAGTATGAAACAGTTATGATTCAAGTTTTCAACTATGTTCAAAACAAGAATAAGTTTTTAAGTATTAAAGTAAGCAAGTTTTCTCGTGTCGTACTGACCTGCCACGAGGGCGGGTTTGGTCTATGGTTTGAGTTGGATTGGACTGGCCGCCTCAACCACTCCATGGCTGCGCGCTACGGTACATACACTCATGTTATGTAAGGGGCCCAAAAATATGCTAACATAAGAAAGCATAATTGATTTATGTATTCTTTTACTAAAATTATTTTGCGGGAAAAAAGTTGTACTTGCTGGGCGAAAGCTCATAACTTATGTTTATATTGTAGGTAAGCAACCTACCAATAATGCATGATACAAGACTGTGGAGAATGGCACGACAGACTGTGAAAACTTGGTTAGACACCGCCACGTGTTTTGGAAAATATGTTTGTTGATGGTACTGATATCTAGCAATTAGTATGATTTGTAAGATGTGTTAAAAGAGTTTGAAAACTTAATACTTTAATAAGTGTGTGTGTGTGTCTATATATAAGTGCAAAGTTTAAGTTTGAGTTTTAAAGTGACTTTGAAAAAAAATTTCGGTATTTATACAAGAATAAGAGTAAGTTTAAGTATGTGTAAGTAAGAATTAGTAGTCACGTAAGGTGGTCATCACATTGCTAGAGTTTTCTCAAGCTTGATTTCATGGGCTTTGTAGTGGTTTTCAAATGGCTCCCTGTATTCACCATCATTATTAGCTCGAACTGACTTCAACTACTTTCCTGTGTCTCTTTCAATCTTGGCGTGAAATTCTTTAAAGACATCAAACACCTGGTACTTAGTTTTCAAAGCAATAGCCCAAACTTTTCTTGAGTGGTCATCAACAAAAGTCACAAAATAAAGTGCACCTCCAAGAGTTTTAGTTTGCATAGAGCAAACATTAGTATGCATCAGATCAAGAATATTTGATCTTCTAGATGGACAAGTTTTAAGAGGCATAAATTGCAAGCTGGGGAAGAATTGCTTTCTAGCATAAATTTGTGGTCTTTTCTCACTAATGTGACCAAGCATCTTATGCCAAAGATCAATATATGCATCATCCTGAATAGCATTTCTCTCTCCTTTCTTGAGCTTTGCTTGTGTGACATAGAACGCATTCATTTTCTTTCCTCTTGCAATCACTAGAGAACCTTTGGTGAGCTTCCATTTACTTTCACCAAAATAATTAATGAAACCCTTGTCATCATGTCTGCTTGTAGAGATCAAGTTGAGGCGAATATCCGGTACATGTCTGACATCCTTGAGTATTAATTTGCTTCCAAGATTAGTCTCCAAGCAAATATTACCAATACACACAATTTTAGAGGCATCACTGTTTCTCATCTTGACATTGCCAAAATCACTGGCATAATAAGAAATGAAGAAATCACCATGAGCAGTAACATGAAATGAAGCACCAGAATCAATCACCCAATGACTCTCCTGGCATACGAGACTAACATAACTATCATCTCAAACAATGACAACATCACCCTTAGTGGCTACTATATTAGTCTCTTTCTCATCTTTATCTCATTCACCCTGCTCTCTTTTCCAAAGCCTGCACTCTTTCTTCATGTGACCTGACTTGTTGCAGTGATAACACTTGAAACTTTTCTATTTTGGGATTTTCCTCTCGATGTATCCTTTTTTCCATGACCTTGAGGATGCCTGCTTTTGCTTCTCCCATGCCTTTCATGTTTTTCAGAAACAAGTACCTCAGAAGAAGATTCACCCTTTTCTTTTCTTCTAGCTTCTTCATTGAGCAAACTATCCTTAACCATCTCCATGGTTAGCTTTCCTTCTAGCGTTGAAGTGCTTAGTGACACCACTAGTGTTTCCCAACTTTCAGGCAATGAGTTGAGAAGTAACAAAGCTTGTAGCTCATCTTCAAGTTGCATGTTCATGGTTGTCAACTGGTTCACCAAGCCTTGAAAATTGCTTGTATGTTTAGTCATACTCTTCCCATCTTTGTACTTCAAATTCACAAGCCTTCTAATGAGCGTGGCTTTATTTCTGAAAGTATTTTTCTCATACATTGCTCCTAACTTTTGCCAAAGAACATCAGCTTCAGTCT
Organism: Ficus religiosa; assembly: GCA_024759925.1. Lineage (NCBI taxonomy): Eukaryota > Viridiplantae > Streptophyta > Magnoliopsida > Rosales > Moraceae > Ficus > Ficus religiosa. The sequence continues at coordinate 4,248 of JAFMPE010172151.1, forward strand.
CTTCAGCAATGTCATAGAATATATTCTGAACAACCCACTGCCTTATTGTAGCAGCAGCCTTCATATGTAATATCTCCCAATCATCACTCATTTTTTCTGGCCTATCCTTGCCTAGAACAAGCCTAAACAAATATCTGCAATATAGCATGTCTTGTATTTTTCACTTCCAAATGGAATAATTCGACAAGGTTAATTTTATCATCCTAAACAAATTTTGTTCATCCATCTCAACACACAAGACACTACTGCAAAATGCGGATTCTACAACAGAACTTTCGCAACTATTTTTAAAAATGGTTATGAAAAGTACACCAAAAACACGACGCGGAACTGAATTTCCGAAAACAATTGTGGAAAATCCATGAAAAATTTAGACAAAACCAAATCATGCTCTCAGTTTTCCACATCAATACTGCAACTGCAATAACCAAAATCAGATCAAAACGCTCCTAAAATAGTCACTACACCTTAGTTGGACATCGCCACCACCATTTACCATCCATCAATCTCTCTTGTAAGTGATCACTAACTTCTTTTTGTTATTTTTCTCTATATTTAGACTTATGATTTTAGATTTTGTATATTTGGGGATCGCTTTGAGTTAATTGTGTAATGGGTGTTAATTTAAGTGACGATGAAATTTTTTTTCCCCTGGTATTTATACTTAATTATGATTTTAGGTTTTGTATGTTTAGTTTTGTTCTTGCGATTTTTAAGTGAATTGTGCAATAGGTGTTAAATTTGATATGCATTTTGAAATTTATTTTGACTTCTAAAACTTTGATATTTTGATTTAGAAGTTGCAAATCGTGGATAGGTAATGGATGTGGTTTGATAGATTGTCTAAAACTTATGAAGATGGTGTTGAAGAATTTTTGTCATTTTTCAAAGCTCACATACAAGATGATAAGATTCCGTGTCTGTGTGAAATTTATGGAAATCATAGATCTCATTCCATTGATGTTGTTAGAGGGCATTGCGCATGTATGGGATTATTTGTTCTTATTATGGTGAAGATTTTTTCATTATTAAATAGACATCGACAAGTAAAGGTAAAGAGCCTATTGTTGAGGAAGACGTTAATGATAATATATTTGGTATGATAAATGATTTGAAAGAACATTTTGTGCAGCCTCAGGAGTTATTTGAGACAATGATTAATGACACTGAGACGCCCTTGTATGTCAGGTGTACAAAAAATACAAAATTAGGAGCATTGGTTAAATTATGGAACATGAAAGCGTCGAGAGGGTGGATGAATTTTAGTTTCACAACTCTTTTAGAATTTCTAAAAGATGTTCTACCAGATGATAACAAAGTGCCGCCTAGTATGTACTAAGCAAAGAAGACGTTGAGCACTTTGGGAATGGAATATGAAAAGATATATGCTTCTCAAAATGATTGCGTCCTTTACTAGAAAGAATATAAAGATTTAGATGAATGCTCGATTTGTAACGAGTCAAGATGGAAGAAGGGCAAGATTCCATCGAATGGTAGAAAAGAAGTGCCGGTGAAGTTGTTGTGGTACATTCCACCGGCTCCACGTTTGCATCATTTATTCAGTAATGCCAAGTATGCTAAGAATTTGACTTGGCATCATGATAAATGTGTTGACGATGGCAAGTTTAGGCATCCAGCTGACACACCACAATGGAAGACCTTTGATGACAATCATCCAGATTTTAGTACAGATCTAAGGAATTTACATTCCAGTTTGTCGACGAACAGAATGAACCCACATAGTAATATAAGTAGTAGGCATAGTAGCTGGCCAGTCATACTTGTCAACTACAATCTCCCTCCAGAATTGTGCATGAAGCGGAAGTTCGTGATATTGACTTTATTGATCTCAGTCCTTAACAACCGGGGAATGACATTGACGTGTACTTGGCACCATTAATTGATGATCTAAAAAGCTTGTGGGAAAATGGTTTAGAAGTTAGAGATTCTTATCATCAAGATACGTTCAATCTTTGTACAATGTTGATTTGGTCAATTAATGACTTTTCCGCACTTGACAACCTATCTGGTTATCCTGTGAAGAGTTCTATAGGTTGTCCCATTTGTATGAAGGAAACATCTTCCATCCGGTTAAAAAACTGTAAGAAAGCCGTTTACCTTTATCATAGGAGATTCTTGCCAAAAAATCATCAATACCGCAAACAAAAAAAGGCTTTTGATAGTAATAACAAAGAAAGAATCGCTCCTCAGATTTTGATTAGCGAAGATGTATTTAAGATGGTTAAAGATATGAAAGTAGTTTTAGAAAAGAGAAAATGGAAGGATCTAGTGGTCGATGGACCTTGAAAGAAGAATTCAATCTTCTATGAACTTCGATATTGGAAGTCACTTTACGTTCGTCAGTGTTTAGATGTTATGCATATTGAGAAAAACGTCTGTGAATCGATAGTGGGCACGTTGCTTAACATTTCAAATAAAACTAAAGAACGTGTAAAGGCACGGTTGGATCTTAAAGAGATGAATATTAGACCTAATTTACTTACCTCTAGCAAAGCACACATTATCGAGACAAGAAAAGAGAAAGCTTGGTGAATGGCTTGCTTCCGTGAAAGTTGTCAAGTGGATATTCTTCCAACTTTAAAAGGTTGGTGTCAATGAAGGATTTGAGGCTTGTTGTAATGAAAACACATGATTGTCATATCTTGATGCAACAATTATTATCTCTTGCATTGCAGGGAGTTTTAACGAAAGATATGAGATATTCAATTACCAAGTTATGCTCATATTTCAATTCAATATGCTTTAAGGTAATTGATGCACTTATGCTAGATTCACTATAATCGGAATTGGTGATGACATTATGCATGCTTGAGAAGTATTTCCCACGATCATTTTTTGATATAATGATCCATCTAACAGTGCATTTAGTTAGGAAGTTAAGCTATGTGGACTAGTGCATTTGAGGTGGATGTATCCTTTTGAAAGATACATGAAGGTTTTGAAGGGTTATGTGAAAAACTGAAATAGGCCGGAGGGATGTCTAATTGAAAACTACATAGCAGAGGAATCGGTTGAATTTTTCTCGGGGTATTTGTCTAACACGGAACCAATATGGTTGCCAAAGAATGGGCTATTTATGTCGAAAGGATTATTCGTGGGCGTTCCTTCACTGGTAAATCAAGATGAATGGGAAAAAGCTTGTCTTTATGTTTTGCACAATGCTAAGGAAGTAGAGCCTTTTATTGAGGTTCACATGAAGGAGTTAAGAGCTGTGAATCCAAGAAAAGGAATAAGTGAGAGGTGGTTTCAAGATGAGCACAACTGAATATTTCGGGAGTGGACAAAAATACATGTGCATATGAAGGCTGACGTTTCGCAAGACTTAATGAAGCTAGCAAGAGGACCGTCATTGATAGTCACAAGATATACATCATACTTTATCAATGGCTACTCCTTCTACACTCGTGAAAGATATGAGAAGTATCCCATCCAAAATAGTGGTGTGGCCCTACCGAGTCTATGCATATTTCCTTCGCAAAGGACAAGAATCTGGTGTACAGTTCCATGAACTACTTTGGATTCATTGAAGATATTTGGGAACTTGATTATTGCGGCTTGCAGATAGCAGTCTTTAAATGTAAGTAGGCTGACAATAATTATGTTAAGATTGATAGTGACGGCTTGACAGTTGTGAACTTTAGGCGTTCGGGATACAAAAATGATCCTTTCATTATAGCGCCGCAAGTGGTCCAAGTATTTTATACAATGGATCCCGACAATTTAGTGTTATCCTTAGAATAATCCGTTATGGCCAAGAAGATGTTGAAGCATGCACCGACATTCCATCTTTCACAAAAGGATTGCCACTGGTGGAGGAGATTGATGATTTCGATGATGATGTTTCACACTTACTTCATTTAGATGTCGAGTGGACTCATGTTGAGAAACCAAAAAAAAAAAAAAAAAAAAACTTTGACTGTGATTTTTTTTATTTACATTGTATATAATTAATAATTTGTATTAATTATGTTAATTATGCACATTACATTACTTATATATTATATATGACTTTGTGTGAATGAAACTAAGAACATAAATTAATGATGGGTTGCTGTATGCATAACACACAGGATTGGTCGCCTGTGGGATTTTAGTTAAATTCTCTAATGTGGCAGAAGTTTTTTAAAAACATATCATGATCATTTTTTTTTGGAAAATGGTCGTGGTCTGTTTTTTCCAAAAACGGGCAGGGTATGTCCGTGAAATTTTTAATTTTTTTTTTCATAATTTTGCATTTTTGGAGCCTATATTAAAAAAAAAACAAAAAAAAAAAAGAAAGAAAAAAAACCCTCATTCCCTCTCCCATTCTCTCTCATGCCTCTTTCACTTTCACTTCCAAACTCTCCCTCAAAACTCATCTCCTCAGCTGTGACCCCTCTCTTCATTCTCTCTTGTACCTCTCCCTTTCTCTCTCGCCTCCAATCTTTGCCGGCCGTGACTCCACCATTCACTCTATGTTACGCCTCTCCCTCTCTCTCTCGCCTCTACTCGCCGCCGTGACTCCTTCCTGTAATCTCTTCCTCGAAACCCATCTTCCACCGCCTACCCTGCTACCGAGCCGCCTGCGCCTACGCCTATGTGCTTGCTAAGTCTCTCTCTCTTGTACTCTCTTACACCTTACACATTATGGAAATTCATTTGATTGATTGTAAATGTGATTTTGGGTGATTTTTTTACTGAAAAAAAGTTTGATAACTTCATTATATTTTTGCATATTACATGTTCGACAAAATGCCTCTTTGGGTGAGAATTAGTTTTAGATTGATTTAAAATGTTTGGGTGAGGATTTGGTTTAGATTTTTTTTCGAAAAAAAGTGTTGATTTTGTGATTTATGTAAATGTTTGACAAAATGCCCGTTTGATTAGATTGTGTGTTTTTTAACATAATTACGTAAGATTTTGTTTAGATTGATTTAAAATATCACAAGTATGATTTCGTATGATATTTACGTATTTGGATGAGGATTAGTTTTAGATTGATTTAAAATGTTTGGGTGAGGATTTGGTTTGGATTGTTTTCCAGAAAAAAAAAAAAAAAAAGTGTTGTTTTTGTGATTTATGCTTTTGCATATTACATGTTCGATAAAATGCCCGCTTGATTTGATTGTGTGTTTTTTATGTAATTATGTTAAGATTTTATTTAGATTGATTTAAAATATCACAAGTATGATTTTGTGTGATTTTTACGTGTTTGGATGGCATGATTGTAGAATGATTTATTGTATGATTTTGTGTTTTTTACGTGTTTGGTTGCGGAGTTGTTTTATATTGATTTAAAATGTCACAAGGTAAGGAGGATGTGTCAACAACTTCTCATATTGGTAAACCACGATGAACATATACACCCAGATTCAATCCCAACGAAGATGGTAAATGAAGAGTGACTCTTATGAGACGAGTCCATCTTGTTAGGAAAAAGGGAGAAAGAATTGAAGTTTTGTTCGATGCTAAAGGGCAACCAATAGGGTAGGAGGGGGATGAATTACAAAGTTGGATTGGAGTGCTTTCTTGAGAGCACATTCTCATATGGATAGCTAACTTTAGAAGTGTTGATTTAGCCCCAAGGAAAGAAGGAATAAGGGTGGAAGTCATAACTTCTTTCATTGTGAAACTTTCATTTTAAAAAACCAGCTTTAAAGTCATGCGCAAAGTACCAAGCTTTTGTCAAGGATCATATTAACGAAGAAAGTGTGTGGAAACGGCCACCCAAAGTGGTGAAAAATTACCCCTCCGTAAGTCAGGATGATTGGGAGAGATTCATTACATATCGACATTCCCTAGAATTCAAAAAACTATCAGAACAAGGATGTGAGTTAAGAAAGATAAGCCAATACGGATCAGTAGGAGGCCGAGACGGATATAGGAAACGTGATCAAAAACTCGTATGTGAATTACTTGGTTTGGTATTTTCACAATATGTTGTACTTTCTATTTTTACCTTTATCTTTACCAATGGTAATTAATAAGCTATAGTTTGAGATGAAGGGATAATGGCAAGCATGACATAGTTTGTGGCTGGACATGTGCGTCAAACCTGATGGAGAGTATAAGAATCCATCATTTAAGATTGTTGGCGATATGATAGTAAACAAAAGAATCCATGGTCTATGATATTCTTGTTTATACAACCTTATTTAAGGGTTTATGACATGTTCTCTAATTCTTACAGGGGGATTTTAGTGAACAGCAGACACAAGAAAGTTTCGAATTTGTAGGGACTAATGACATATTGACCAAGTCATTAGGCGATGACGAACATTCAGGTTAGGCCCGTGGTCAATCTAAGTTTGTCAGGCAGTCGCATTACTTCAACATTCTGCAAAGTTCAAGGGATAATGCTGAAGCATCTGCAATGAAACGGCAGCTTCCTGCATTGGAAAGAACTATACATGAACTTTGTGCGAAGCATGGTATTAACCGAGACACTATGGCCAAGGAAAATACTACATCGACTGTGATCAACACACAGCTTTAAGGCTAGTTGTGCCCAAAATGAAAAAGAAACTGGGGCGTCGGATCCGCAACACACGCCGAATGCAAGTAAGGAATGCCGACTCTGTCTTGATGATACACTTTATGGTAGAGATGTGTTAGTTGCAATTGACAGGGCGTACATGGATTGTGTTCCAACCGACACAGTTCATGTGATTCCTTTAGGTAAGGAGAATATGCGAGTGACAATTACAGTCCCGAAACTAAAACATGCACTCCTACCTATTCCGACAAATGAAACAACAATTATTGAAGAAGCTGTCAGTGGGTTTGTTGCTTGGCCGAAAAGATTGTCATTGAAACAAGACTGAGCCAGGCAAGTCGAGGTCCTAGTCATGTTCCTGACCGAGAAGTTGAGGGAAGCTAACGCATCAAAAAGAGAGCAGGTAAAAAGAAACTACAATCACAACTAAAAGTACAACAACAAATTGTGTAACAACAGCTACCTCCATTCAACTTTAGTGAAATTCCTTTCGACTTTAGAACATTGGCATACTATGTACAATGTTCCATGCATGACATATTGCAAATAGTGTGCCCAACACAACAGTCCATCAGTGGCAATGATATGCCTATATATATTGGGTTTGAAGATGTATACTATTTCATAACATTTCAAGAAATTAGTATAAACAGTATAATGGTTTACGTTAGGTAATAGATATATCCTTAAACAATACTTATTTTTCCTTGTTAATCTTATGTTGTTTTTTGTAACAAGTTTGACTAATTATTTTGTAGCTATTTAGTGGATTGTTATGAAAGAGAAGGTGTTGATCAACTATTCAAGTTTATTTCTCCAATCCTTATCTCACCAGTTCAATAGAATATAGATTGTGAAGTCTACCATAGAAAGAGAGCCAACAATATTTTACGGATCTTAACAAATGCACCAAAAGGAAAGTTGTTTCTTATGCCATATAATAGCAGCCAAATTTAGATCTTAGTAGTTATTGATCCGTGAGATGACTCGGTCATGTATTTTAATCCTCTAGGAAACGAACCGAGTAATGATTTTAGAAACCTAATTAAGTTGTAAGTACATTTTTATGTTCCAAATTGTGATTTGACATTACATTATTCTTGTTTTAATTATTTTGAACTTTGTTAAATTGCTAAGGCACTTAATGACTCGAAGATTTTAGTGGGAAAATGAGTAAGAAAGCGACGTAACTACGAAACGTTTATTGATACTATTCGATGTCCTTAACAAGAAGGTTATGTTGAATACAGTTATTTTGTTTTAGTCTTAATGCGAGAAATAACCTTGACTGTCGATGGACTATCCTTACTTTAAACTAAGGATTTTTACATCGACGTTGACATGAGTTTAGTAAGGCAAGAGTGGGCTAATTTTGTAATGTGATTGATCTAATATAATTAGAAGACAATCCATAAAAGTTGTAATGTAGTGTATATTTTTGTAATAATTGTTGTACATTGTGTCACAAAATTAATTGAAGATTAGATATTATTTTAATTTGGGCAATGCAATGGATAATGCAGGGATTTGCCACCCATGGAAAATCAAATGAATTGTGAATTTTTTTCCATGTAAACCTACCACAACCGTTTTTGAAAAAAACGGTCGTGGAATAGTAATTTTTACGATAGTTTTTTTTGAAAAAATCGTTGTGGAATGGCCCTATCTACCCCTCATTTAGCGCCAATTTTGTCTATTCCATGACAATTAAAAAACCGTCGTGGAATCCACTCTGGATATCATGACGGTTAGAAAACCGTCGTGGAAATGGTACTATGATAGTTAAAAACCATTGTGGTATCCTCTTTTTATATTAGTGAGAATTTTTCTCTAGCCCACTTGGCTCGGATACCACTTTGTTGGGAAACTACCAATTAAACTTTTCCCTCGTTGTGTAATAAAATAGGTTCTCCAAAAGTAAGTTTCAACAAAACCAACAAATCAACCAAAGTAATGAAAAATCAAAATAATCAACCACACAAGAGATACCGATTTTTATTTGGAAAACCCTCCGATGCGAAGAGAAAAACCACGGGACCATAGTCCGATATCAACTTCCATATCAACAAAAATGGAATTACAAAGTTCTCTCTAGATGCAACTAGAGGCTCATAATTATCAAGATAAAATGCAATCTTGGCTAAACAACAAGGTTCGTCATCAACAAGATGGATTTCAACATATAGCATGAAAAGAAATTAGTTGTACGTCTCAAGTAGGTATTTAGGAAAAGCATTTTAAAGACACTAATTCGAAAATCGGAAACCGATAGATGAGAAGAGCTCGTGACAAGGATTCGCCATATCAAATTTGAGCACCAACGGACACCGTTTCACTGCTTAATCATCTTACACACACCCAAAAATCTCCACCTTTTCTCTGCCTCTCCTTTCTCCCTCACGCTCTCTGTTTCTTTTGCACACCCACAGAGCTGCCCCCTTTTTTTCTTTTTCTGCCGCTCACACAAGACTTGTTCAACAAGCCATTAACCCCTTTTTTTTTTTTTAATCAAAAGTTTTTTTTTTTTTTTAATCAAAAGCTATTGGCTTTCGGCCCATTATTGTCCAGCCCACAAACATGGGGCGGACAACTCAACACAAACCAATTAGCAATTGGGACAGAGGTTTTGCTTTCGGAGGCTTAAAACAGCAGCAAAATATTTCCCTTTTTTGTTTTGTCATTTGCCCACTTTCAAATCTCTTTCTTTTCTTCTTTGCGTGGAATTATATTAACCATTTGTTTGTTAGTTTGTTTTTTATTTTGAATAATTTGTCTTTGGACTTTCCAATGGGCTTAAAAATAGTCAGAGACATTATGACAAGGCTGATCTTCTTCCCGTCTAACATGAATAGGCACCATTTTTGTGTGAAAAAGAGAAGGTGGTTTGTGACGAAGCTAATCTGAGGCACTCTGCTCATCAAACACGCTATTACCGAGGAAGGGTCTTAAAAAAAAAAAAAAATTTAATAGTAACTCTGACAAAAAGAAAGGGAGAGAGAGTTAATGACTTGACGCACAAAAGGAGAAAGGGGATTAACAGGTAACAAGTTATACATCTCTTTTCATATGTGATAGCTCATGAGATGATCTGGCCATCCAACGGCTCACAATGAGCTCCCGGTACGGTGTCCAAAAAAAAAAACTATAAAACTAAAAGGCCCCGACACTATAAGCGTGCACTATTAATGTACACTCAAAGTGGTTTTGTAAGGAAACGAAACAACCTTATTAATGAAGGTGTGAGTTTTTTAAATTTATTGAATTTTAGGTTAAAATCATTGGAGATAGTAACTTTTTTTTTTCCTCTTAAAGAACGAACCTAATAAACAAAATTCATCAAACTGAGTAAAAATTTAAATTTATGCTTAAATTTTTAATCCCAAAAGGTACCTACCAAAATGGAAAACTTTTGCTTAAGGCTACCACCGTTTCATGAATTTGAATAAAGGTGAATTTTAGAATTTTAATAAGATAACATCTAGTTGTCCGAAGAAAAAGTTGGGCTAATCCTTGAATACTTTTTCTGACTTATTTCACTCAAATCTATGTTGCCATGATCATTCTTGTTATTATCCTTTTACTAAAAATCAATCATACTTTGCTTTTTTTTTTTTTTTTAAATGGACTCCATAATTTAACGCTTTCAACACCATAAAAGTACATCTTCAAACGAGTAAAAGATGGTACCGTGGGAGGTTACTGACATTTGCGATTTTAAATTTTAAAATTTACCTATCCAATATTATTTATATTGTGTATAAATTATAAATTAAGACACTAAATCATGTGCTTAAATATATAAAATTGAAGCTTGACAACTCATTGACAAATTATTTGCGTTGCTTATTTGAAATTATACTCAAATTAAATATGTTTTTAACATGTGTTTGGATATCACATTTTTACATTTTAATGGATATATTATAATATAATATACGTTTGAATGTCAACATTTGAATTCATGTAAAAGAAAATGTATTTTTAAAAAAGGTATGTATTAAAATGTGTGTATTTAAATGGTGAAGATTATTTGTGTTGATGTTTCTTCAAAAAAAAATTGTGCATTCAAATACAAAACACTAACAATCAAATGAATATAGTATTATATAAGAAAAATATTCCAATCAAATCTGTGATCTAAACATCCTATAAATATTCAAATAGTAATTATCTGTTAAATCAGTGCTATTTATTTATTAAATTTAAAAATTTTATTTCCCGAAAGGTGTGTGTGTGTGTGTGTTTTTTTTTTTTTTAACAGAGGGTGTGCTCTTAATAAGATAATTAAACAAGAAAGTTTAAATTAATCAAATTATTATATTAAAAATACAACGAAATGTCCTTTTAGTTATGTAAAGGCGTCGATCAACATATGCATACTTCTTTAATTACAAAGATTTTTTTATCAAGAGAGAGAGAGAGAGAGAGAGAGAGAGAGAATTTTGCTATATAAATATATAATATCTATAATTTAGCTTACTTCCTATTTCACAAAACAAAAAAGGCCGACATGGTTAGGATTCGTAAATTTCTCTATTTGTTTGTCTTCTTCTGTATCGTTCTTTCTTCAAATACAGGTAATTTATGTTTCTTTCCTAACGCAATTTAATTATTTAATTTAATTTTTTTTTTTTTAATGTTCTCAAGATGACTTTCATTTCTATGTTTAGTAACATTCGCAGAAAGAATGCTTTGTACCAAAATACGCTAAATAGTGAGCAAATATAAGAATGATGAAGCATGTGAAGAGATATGCAAGAATAATGAAAATGCCTTTAGATCAGGACAATGTTGGAAAAAATCCACAGTTGCCCCTCATCAATGCTATTAAAACTTATATTTGTTGAACAAATACAAGTTTTATACGCAAGTTTATTAGCAACAGATATTGGTACTTTAATTCTCTTTTGATAAACATACTGATGTTTTACTCTCGACTCTTAGCAATTGTATCTGGTTAATCCCATAAATAAAGGATTTGTATTACTATGTAAGTACTCAACGACGGTTGACGACGCTTTTCGTAAATTGCTCCATGTTTTTGCCTGGATTTTAGATGATAGTTTTTGCAAATTGTAGTCTAAAGTCCATTGTTTATTGAAAATTTTGTAGTAGTGAGACTTTGGTGATTTTTTTTTTAATTATTATTACGAATATATACTTCATTATGCTTGTCACAATTAGGGTTATTTTCACAAATACCCCATGAATTATATTATGAGTCTAAAGTTACTCCTTAATTTTTAATTTTTTATGTCATATTATCTCGAACTTTGATATTGTTACAAAAACGGTCATTGTCAAATACTGAACGGAAATCAATTGCTTTCATATCACATGAGTTTTAATTAAGTTTAAAATTATCATTTGATACTTTGATAAGAAAACTGTGTCACTAAAATAGCTTATACCATTAAGTTTGTGCTATATATATTAGATTAAAGTATAGATTGCTTTCAAAATATATTTGATTATGACTTTATCTATAAATAAAACTCCTGTGATTATAACGTATTTATTATATATATATATATTATATAGAATCTTGACAGAAGGATCATTAACGTAACAATAAAAAAAAATGGTTATGGGAATGTGAAATTAAAAAATCAGAGGTCGATTGCCTCAAATAAAAAAAAAAAAAAAATCTGAGGTTAAAATATAATTCAAGAGCTATGGATGAAATTAACCCTTATAACTAATATATGATAAACATTTTATTTTATTTTATTTTGGGAAATTGTAGGGAAGGGAACCGAACGGATTCCATATACTGGTAAGGAATGACATTGGACATAACTATTTAATGAAGGGCCATTAAATATGGGTTGCACAACATGCACGACGAGGTAAACCACATTGAATGAGCTCCCTCTTCAACAAAAAAAAAAAAAAGGAAAAAAAAAAGATTTAGTTATCTCTTCCGCCAGATCCGGCGACTCTCGTCCTCCTCCGACGGCAATGCGAAACCAGCACCCCACGGCGGCGCCCCACAATAACCGTCCAACCATAAAAGCACAAATACTTTTTTTTTTTTCCTTTTTTTTATTGTTCCTCTTTTCCTGAATTCCTGATTTAGTAGGAATCAAAAAAACATAAGACCCACCAAAAGATTGTGTTTTGTCTAGCCATTCGGATCTGTAAGACCCAAATTGATGGCGGTGGTCGTTGACGCCGACGAGAGCCATACCCACGTCGACGACGGAGAACACAACCCCGGAATCGCAGCCAAACATCTCCTAGCGGCGTCAACAACTAACGGCCCGAATCCATCCTCATGGCGGCTGAAATCCCGGCGCAATCTCCTCCAGGGACGGAACTAGAATTTTATTGCATTAGTAAGTGCAGTTTTTTTTTTTTTTTCACCATTGTATGACGATTTCTTCAAATCTTTCTATGAAAGTGTAGAGAAAAAAGTAGAAACTGAAAAATAAATAAATAAATAACAGCTAAAATTATTGAGCAAAAAAAAAAAAAAAAAGGGCTAGGATAGTAAATAAGAAAAATTGTTAAATAGCTTTATTTCAGTGGGGGGGTATATTTGAGAAAAAAGCTTTTGATGGAGCACACTTGAAAAATTGTTTATATATGTAGATCATATTTAAATTATAAAAACTTGAATTGGGGCAGGCGTGCCCACTGCTCTCCATGTAGCTCCGTGCTTGCTTCCCAGTCCCACCTCCCCCACGGACGGACGAACTCGTCTTTCGTTCACCACGGGCTCCTTGATGATGTTGATGTATTGGTCTTTGATAGAATCGCAATCAGGGAGGCAGATGATGACTGTCCGGAGATCAAGCTTTAGTTACCTTTTCTGATGTTCTTCTTCTTCTTCTATTTAAATGTAGTACAAATAATACAATATATGCGTGTTTGATTTTTTTTTTTTTTTCCCTTACAGTGTATTCAAATGTAATATGTGTTTAAATTGTATATGAGAGAAAAAAAAGTATGCTGATGTGATTGATATAAATAGATATAAAAAAGGGAATTATTAATTGTGAATATATTATATTTAAATTTTAAAAGCATTTATATTTGAATAGAAAGTAACTCGATCATACCCACGTTGCATTATATTATGTAAGATAAATGGAGTTTACAAATCAACTACTAATTTTTGAGAATGTCTATTGTTACTTATTCGACTTATCAAACCCCTTATTTAATAAATTCTTCTATTACTGAATTATCCATAAATAAAATTACCTTCACGGGCAAAACTAATTTAAAAATACTCATCGCCCACTTCACCCCATTAGTTGAACAAAATGTTAATCAATCCTTTTAAGCACGTCATATATTAAACACTTATGGATAATCAAAGAAAGAATAGATTGCACTTTTAAATTTAAAAAAAAAAAATTTAAGTTTTAAAACTCAAGTAGTTGTTCAATTTTCATCTTCTTTCCCTGGTAATACGTCATAATAGGTTCAATCACACTTTAGATGGGAAAAGGAAAAAGAGGGTGAGAGAGAAGACTTTCCTGAGTTTCACACTCCCCCCTACCCTCGTATGTGATTACGATTGAGAGCTTTAGGGTTATGTTACTTAAAATCAATCTTATGCTGTAGGTTTATTGTCAAATATTTGAGACTCCCGCTCAAAAGCATTCTACCCTTCTAACAATTCTATGAATAAAAAATAAAAAATTCTTAAATTTTATACGAAGATAATTCTGTGGCAGAAAAAGAAATAGAAAAGATGAAGATTATATATGGAAGGTTATGGAAAAATAACATGCAATTTTTGTACGGAGTTTAAGGAAAACAAGGAGGGAAAACATAAATGTAGGATACTTGGAAAAAAAAAAAAAACAAAAAACAAAAAAAGAAAACTTACATTGGTTTATTTCAAAAAAAAAAAAAAAACAAAACAAAAAAACAAAACAAAATGACATAAAACTTATATTGGTTTGATGGGTAAAAAAATATTTTTTAAAATTCTAAAAGGANCTCAAAAGCATTCTACCCTTCTAACAATTCTATGAATAAAAAATAAAAAATTCTTAAATTTTATACGAAGATAATTCGGTGGCAGAAAAAGAAATAGAAAAGATGAAGATTATATATGGAAGGTTATGGAAAAATAACATGGAATTTTTGTACGGAGTTTAAGGAAAACAAGGAGGGAAAACATAAATGTAGGATACTTGGAAAAAAAAAAAACAAAAAACAAAAAAAGAAAACTTACATTGGTTTATTTCAAAAAAAAAAAAACAAAACAAAAAAAAAAACAAAACAAAATGACATAAAACTTATATTGGTTTGATGGGTAAAAAAATATTTTTTAAAATTCTAAAAGGAATGTAATAAATATTGGTTAAAATTTAATATTAAATTAGTAGGTGGTTTTAAAAAGTGTGTGAAAATTAATAGAGAAAAGGAGTGGCAATATATTCCATCTTAATTTTGTTTCTTTGAATATTATAAATGTGTGAAGGTTCATTCAAGTTTGATAAGACTACACCGTTGCATGATTATTCATTCTATAGCTATTATTTGCATACCCTATTGACAGAGAAAGCGGCATTGTTAGATAAATTTTTTTTGGCGAAAACTATCACTTAAAATCTCAATAATATTCACGTTAGATCACTAATAATCTATTAACGAATAAGCGGAAGCATACATGAATCTATAATGGTTAATCACCTTCTAAAGTCATACGGTTGGCCTTTCAGATCAACAAGTTTTTCAAGAGAATCATTTTAATCTTCTCTGTATTATCTCTCTGATAATGAGCAATGTATTATTTTTCAAGAGAATCCTTTAATCTTCTCTGTATTCTCTCTCTGATAATGAGCAATGGTAATAATACGTGCAATATGAGGACCATAACCATTATATATAGATAACTTACCTGTCATTTTTTGGTATTTCTATTTTAGTCCTCATAAAAATAGAAATTATCTTTTAAGTCTCTATACATTGAAGGTCCACACACTATTAGATACATTAAAATCGAAATCAATCAAAATTTAGCACATCACTTTTAATTAAATTTAATCTTATTTTACAGTCGGCAACACATAATTATTTACATATAAGGGATTAATAATCCACCAGACATTTCATACTAGCCAAAAAATAAAATGAAATAAAATGCATTTCAAACTATAGAACAGTTAGAACTCCCCTTTTATTATTGTTGTTAATTTTTATTTTTATTTGTGGAAAAAGCTTATCTTTTTTTTGTTTTAAATAGGGAAAAAAAAAAAAAAGAGCATTTCATACCATGGAACTCCCGTTTTCATCCTTTCCCAAAAAATAAAAAAATAAAAAAATAAAAATAATAATTTATTATTATTGTTATTATTTGTTGTGAAACTTTAAAGACGATCATTTACACCAAAAACCTAGAACCGACTTCCTTGTAGTTAAAAATAAAAAATAAAAAATAAAAAATAAAAAACCTAAAACCAACCCGT
>JAFMPE010172162.1:412-15451 GCA_024759925.1 Ficus religiosa
CTAAAACCATTAATAATAGAAAGAAAATCAACATTATTGAGTTGGCATTTAGTTGGTTTATTTTTGGTAACGAGCAAAATAGATTTTTTAGGCGATAGCACCTATGAACATCCAGCTCGTACACATCAACGTTGACTTGTTAAGATGGGCCCACTATAATCAGATCAGCCACGCACCATCGGTCTCAGATTGCTTACTTGTACAGATTTCTAAAGTAATAAAAAGAAACCTGGCCCACCAAAAAATAAAAATAAAAACAAAAATAAAAAACGTAAAATGAATGAACAAAATGAAGAGAAAGCGTGGTTTCTTTATCAGTCTCGAAAGTTAGCTCTCCTACCCCAACCGTAAGCCATTAAATTTTTCCACTTGCCATCTTCTGAACCAATTCCTACTCTGCCAAGTATTTGTTCTTATTACTGTCATCTGAGGCCTACCCATTTCGGATCTGGTGCTCTTCTCCATTTCTGCTTCTCCAAGTTACTGCGTTTGGTTTATGGATCTTGCTTAAAATTGCTCTCGATTTGAAAGCGTTTTAAGAGACTTGGTGAATTGGGTCTCTCTCTGTTGCTTGGTTTTCGAAGATGAAGGTGAACGTAGTCTCGCGGGGCAGTAAAGAAATCGTCAAGGGTGGCGTTCATCTCAGCGACTCTGTATGTTTTCTTTTCCATCTCTGTTTGGTTCTCGAGAATTTATGGGGGAAAAAAAAAAAGATTGACGGATTTGGTTCTGTTGACTAGAAGATTTAGATTTTGTTTAAGAATTGACTGAATGCTCGAAATTTTATTCTCACATGGAATTTCTTTGAAATCTATGGGAGCCCATTTGGCTGTTGTTATGATTGTGTTGAAAAATGTTTTTGGGTGTTTTGGTTTTTGCAGGCCACAGTGGCTGATCTGCAGGATGCCATCTATCAACGAAGTAAGTTCTTGATATTCCTCATTTGTTTTTGTTGGTTTTTTTCTTTTTTCTTTTTTAATCAATAAATCGAACCGGTTCGGATTATAAGCCCTCCTTTGTTACTGGTTTTTTTCTTTTTTCTTTGCTGGTGATAACTTGCTTGACAACAATGTGTTACTGGTTTTTCCTTTATGTTTTTGAACACGGGGTAGGGGGATTTGAAGTCTATAGCGGCAAGGTCGAATCAAGTTTGGAATTACCGCTATATTATGCATGCAAACACGTTTTTCTTGTCTATGAATTGTGCTGCTGTAGTGAGGTTAAACAAGGGATTTTTAAATTTTAGAAAGGACGTAAATGAAAATTTTAGTTCTGGCGCAACTTCATTCCAGTTTTAGTTTAGCCTAGTGTGGTTCAATATTTGAAGCAGCTGCCATACTGGGATTTTGTTGAGAACTAGATTTTTTAAATTTTGGAGATGCTTGCGAATTTATATTGATATGTTTGTTTAATGCTTGATGGAAAAAGGTTTCAGAACGATACTTTGTCGTTAGTATGTGCGTGTTGTGAATCTTTGTATTAGAAGTTCTCAAACTATAAAAGGACTTAAGTTTGGCTCATATTGTTGGTTATGGACCCGTAGGGCTGTCTATGTTCGTAGAGTTTGAAGTTGTCACTGCTGATATTTGATTATAAATGCTTTCTAATTTATGTTCACTCCAAAAAGCAAAAAACGAATTGATTAATATAAAGCGTAAAGGAATAGGAGGAATGTTATGTATCGTGATTAACTGATGTTACTTCATGATGCCGTAAAATCAACAGCCAAAAAGTTTTATCCCGAAAGACAAAGGCTTACCCTCCCCATCCAACCGGGATCGAAAGAGAGGCCTATTGTCCTCAGCTCGGGGAAGAGTCTCAAAGATTATTGCGGTGGAAGCTCCGACAACTTGACTGTAGTGTTCAAGGACCTTGGCCCACAAGTTTCCTACCGTATACTCTTCTTCTGGGAATACTTGGGTCCTCTGATCATCTATCCTCTCTTCTACTACCTTCCGGTGTACCAGTTCTTTGGCTACAAAGGAGAGCGTGTCATCCACCCTGTCCAGACCTATGCAATGTACTACTGGTGTTTCCACTACTTCAAGCGCATTATGGAAACATTTTTTGTGCATCGGTTCAGCCACGCGACCTCGCCACTCTCCAATGTGTTCCGCAATTGTGCTTACTATTGGACCTTTGGTGCTTTCATAGCGTACTACGTGAACCATCCACTTTACACCCCTGCGAGTGACCTGCAAATGAAGATTGGATTTGGGCTTGGGATAATCTGTCAAATCGCGAACTTCTATTGCCACATCTTGCTCAGCAATCTGCGTGGCCCTGATGGAAGCGGAGGGTACCAAATTCCACGCGGGTTTTTGTTCAATATTGTGACTTGTGCAAATTACACAACAGAGATTTATCAGTGGTTGGGCTTCAATATTGCCACACAGACGGTTGCTGGTTATGTCTTCCTTGTAGTTGCTGCTCTTATAATGTCCAACTGGGCTCTTACAAAGCACCGCCGTTTGAGAAAGGTAACTTCCTTTACTTTCTTGTTGCCTGAGTTCTATAGTTGCATGTTCATGGTGCATTCGATCTTTAATGTTTAGACTTCTATTTATTTCTCCACATTTGTTCCCAACTTGATTGATTAGAATAGCATTGTTCTGAAAATCCTTTAATGGGGGCATCGTCTTTTCTTTGCTTATATGGCTATTTGTTTGTAAAATATTTACACGAATCTGGATGATCGATCTCTGTGATTTTGCTTGCTCGTCTTTAACTGGTATTGGTAGATTGGGATATGGGCTACACAACTAGAGAAAGTCCTTCCCCTTCCGCATATTGTCGATTGGATCCAAGTCCTCTATAGAACATAAATGAACTTTACCAAGTGAACAAAATTCATAATTAGAGTACTATTTGATTAAACTTGATCAAACTGAAGTCTTTTTCACTGTTATAAACTGTTTTATTGATTGCTGCATCTGATTTCTGAGTCTTTCTTTTCTTGTACATAAATTTTTGAATGTTATTCTGTTCTGAGATATTTGAGGATCACTGTCAATACCTCGTCTGGGATAATCCTTTATTCCACAGTCTAGACTTATTTACAACTATCCAATTAGAATACTTGTATACTTGTACTAGCAGTAGCAAGTGCATCTGCAATCATCGATTCATCCGAGTGGCCACAATTACCATTTACCGCACACTAGGCAATGTATATACATAGGTCAATTTAACACTGTTTTGTTGTTTCCTTTTCACCTGCAGCTATTCGATGGAAAAGAGGGAAGACCGAAGTATCCACGCAGATGGGTACTTTTACCTCCGTTCCTGTAGAAGCTAGTGGTGAGCCTGCTCCTCCATTTTCGCCAATTTGGTACTATGTTCTAGGTCCAAGAGCATGACTTGTCTTGAAGAATCGTTAAAGATCTAGTCTAAGCATCTACGAGATCATTACATTTCAATCCAATTTCTATTGCTGGTTTTTGTTTCCTTTTCTAGACAATGTAGTGGGTTTCAAGGATAATTATCGTCTCCGTTGTGCTCCAAATCTTTAATAAATTGGACGGTTTTATTGAATTCGCTTCTTTTTCTTGCCCGTTGCGAAATTTTTTTTCCCCTTCAGAACTGCCTCCGATTTTATTATGAATATGTCAATTAAACGACAGCAGTAGACAAAATTCTCTACATACTGACACAGTTTCATCCACTATGAACACCTTAAACAACTGCGCTTGTATTGTTGCTGAGTTTTGATCCTCTGAAAACTCATACCGGTCCGGCGGTCGGCAAATAACGCGCTAACAAAACTAACCAGGAATGGTGGTCTGGTCGTTATCTTTTATGAAACTAGAACCAGACATTCAAAAGTAATCGTTATCTTTTGTGAAACTAGAAGCAGACATTCAAAAGTAATCTCAATTCTATATTCTAGTAGAAGTAAATTCTCAGTCGTAAATCCTAAGAAGCATTTTTTTTTTTTTTCTTTTCAAATCACCAATAAAACTCTTAATAGCAGTAGGGTAGTTTTAATGGTTACCAAGTAACATGCTAAAGCCCTAGCTGGTGACAATCATTAGCGTAAGGAATGCCACGTAGGATGAGTAGTTTTTTAAGCCTGTCTTCTAAGGTAAATGTTATTCAAAGCATTTTACATACAATTATCATAAGAAAGAACAAGAGCTTATCAGCAATGCATCCATCTGAATGTTAAATTGAATCTAAATCACATACAGTCAAAAACAGAATTCTTGTTCTACCTTAAAATTCTCATTAAAAATTATATGTAATCTGAAACAAATTTTAGAAAATAAGTAGAACGTGGAAGTATATCTTACAAATGGAATTATACAAAAGCGGTTCATCATTTAGAAAATAAACACTACACCATGGCACTGAGTCATTAATATTTTTAATTCCTTAATTTTTAAGTTCCAATTGTATTTTATTTATTATTAAAAAAAAAAAAAAAGGTTGGCGTGCTTTGTGCACAGCTCTACTGTCCTGGATCAAACTTTTGCATTCGGGTGGGGGAATACCTAATTGTACTATCTGTCTTCTTCATTTTTTTTTTTTTTAAGCGTTTATCATTTTCCATAATATGGCAGCAATCAGAAACTTGAGAGGAAATGTTTATTTTTCCTTTTTTTATATTTTTTCTACAGTGTAAGCATATTTGTCATATGATAGCTCCAACTCAGAGGCTCAATCAATGTATTTATTTATTTATTTATTTTCAAGTCCCTGTATATTTATGTATATACACATTCAATCAATCTTAAATTCCCAAATTTTTAAACACTTAGGACATGTTTGGTTGGATGATTCAAACCATTCAATTCAAATTTTTTTTTTGTCTTTTTTCTAAAAAATTTTTGTCTTTTTCCCAAAAAATTTTTTATCTTTTCTGAAAATTCAAAAAAATTTACTATTAAAATTTAAAATTTCCAACTCAAACTAACGAATCAAATGAAGCCTTATAAATGATTGCACCGGACTTGGTCCAAGTGTTTGTACACACACACAATTTCAATATCTATTTTATGTATAAAAATTGAAGAAAGAATAATGTAGGATCCGTATCGTAGGGGATAATGTAGTCGTGGAAAATCAAATCAAAATTTGACGTCACAAATCTAGGAGTGGTGGACATTTCTTTTAACAACGGCGGGGATAATATTTACATGGTCGTCTTATTTGGACCAAAAATAAATAATATTTGTGATGCTTCTAACTTGCTAAGCAACAATTAACAAGGGGCACATATTTATTTTTAAAAAAAATTAAAAAGGAACACATTTTTTTCCCTTTTTTTTTTCTTTATTTACAATAATATAATGGTGTCACCATGTCAAATGTCAACAAAGAAACCGACTGTTTTTGGACCATAAAAAAAAGGAGGAGAAGAGGTACTATTTTTGGATCTTCAAATAAAAATAAAAATAAAAAATCACCATTAAAATTGAAAAAAAAAAGAGGGTAAATTACTCATTTAGTCCATAAACTTTTAATCTTGTACAACTTTGATCCCCATTTTTTTTTTGTAGCTGGAATAATCATAAAATATTAAAAATGTTTTTACAATAACCATCTTCTTTAATTTTTTGGACATAATCCGTTTGTAACTTGATCAATAAGTGATATTAACTAACGAATTCTATTCAAAAATTAATAAAAAAGACTACTTTAATAATATTTTTAATAATCTATGATCAATCCAGTTATGAAAAAAAAAAAGAATAAAGAATGCTCTTAAACTATAAAATATTATTACAATAGTCATCTTCATCAATTCTTAGACTGAATCCATAACTAATTTGCTTAAAATATGATACTAACTAATGGATTTCATTCAAAAAGTAATAAAAATGATTATTATAGTAATATTTTAATAATTTAGGGATATTGTAGATGAGAAAAAAATTTCAGAAATTAAAATGGCATATGATTAAAAATTCAGGGACAATACAACAATTTTAGGAAAACCGAAGCCCAGCCCAGAGAGTGGCCCATATAGTAATTGTTCTGACAAAATAGAAATAGAAAATGAATTTGTTCGAAGACAATCAGAAATGATGGTGATTCCAGAGTGTACTCTTTTGATCCAACGGCCCACATCGCATCGGCTTCTTCCCATCACTGATCTTATATAGCATCACTGACCTCCATTTTTCTCCATCCTCTCAATCAAACGCCTTTCTCCATCACCCCCCTCTTGACGTTCAGACAGGTCAATCTCTCTCTCTCTCTTTCTCCTTTCCGATCTCTCTTCTTTCCTTTCGATCTCTCTAGTTTCTACTTGGATCTGTGCGTTTCGTTTCTCTGATTTCTGAATCTTCTTCGTTTCTGTAAAGTTCTGATCTTTGGATTTCTTTTTTCTCAATTCGTCTTCCATCGATGAATATATGTCGAATGCGCTTATTTTATCGCTGTTCTTGCTTGTCTTGACCTCTATGTTCTATTTGATTTGTAAATTTTGTTCTTTTTTCCCGGTTTTGATTTTGAGTATTGCGATTTATGCGAAATCTTTGAGCGATTCTTGTTGATTTTCTTTGGGTGGAAATGATATAAATTGAGGAGCGAAGTTGGGAAATTAGACGAGCGATCCGATTAAGGAAACTGTTGAAACCAAGAATAGTAATATAATTTTGTTGAAATAACAAGAAATTAAGGGAAAAGAAGAAGAAAAGATTAAGCCCATAAACTTGAAATGGTTACTTAGTATGATTCTTTTCTGTTTATGATTGTTTTATTTCGCTTGTAAATAGCCAATCATTGCTTTTATGTTTTTCTTTATTCTTTTACGTTTTTATTATCTGTTTCAGACCTAAAAATTGTGGGGGGTTTTTTTTTTTTTTTAAATGTATTTTTTTTAATAAAATTCCAATTGTCTATCAATACCTTGTACATTTGAATTTGGTTTTTCCATGTTAATCATACGTTTAGGAAAATCTAGCTGAGAGATTGCGAGTTTTTATGGGGGTAAAAGAAAGAAATGTCTAGGATCCTTTGCTCTGTGTTTTGCATATTGAAAAATGGGAAAGTTATTCTAATGGATTTTGGTAAACCTGACAGGTAATCGAAGATGGCAGATGGTGAGGATATTCAGCCCCTCGTCTGCGATAATGGAACTGGAATGGTCAAGGTATTATTTTGGTTTGTCTGAATTTAGAATTTTGTATTTTGGACTTAATCTGCTGTGTGAGTAGTAGGTGTATGTTGTGCTGTCTATTGGGTAGTGACTGATGGTAATGTTCATGTTTTAGGCTGGGTTTGCCGGAGATGATGCTCCACGAGCGGTGTTCCCTAGCATTGTAGGGCGTCCTCGTCACACTGGTGTGATGGTTGGCATGGGCCAGAAAGACGCTTATGTTGGTGACGAGGCTCAATCCAAGCGAGGTATCTTGACGCTGAAATACCCAATTGAGCATGGTATTGTGAGCAACTGGGATGACATGGAGAAGATCTGGCATCACACTTTCTACAATGAGCTTCGTGTTGCCCCCGAAGAACACCCTGTTCTTCTCACCGAAGCTCCTCTTAACCCCAAAGCAAACCGTGAAAAGATGACCCAGATCATGTTTGAGACTTTCAACACCCCCGCTATGTATGTGGCCATTCAAGCCGTGCTTTCTCTCTATGCCAGTGGTCGTACAACCGGTAAGTTGTTTCACCATTTCATTCACATGGCATGTATATTTGATAGATTTGGAACATCTTAAAGATGCTAACATGGGCATTGTTAGATATGTTGAGAAACTTCCAATCAACAAAGCATTATAGGATGGGGTTTCAGTTATTTACCACCTGAATCATGACAACGGTTTCTCCCCTGAGTGGGCTAACTTGGCATGGCTTTTGTACAAGTGTCTGTTACTTTTAATTTAGTTGATCTTGCATAATGTACAATTAATTACTTATCTTTTTTAGTCAGCTCCTTTTGTTCCAAAAATATTTAGGTGGAAGTTTTTTCTTTCTTGTGCAGGTATTGTGTTGGACTCTGGTGATGGTGTCAGCCACACTGTTCCCATCTATGAGGGTTATGCCCTTCCTCATGCCATTCTCCGTCTTGACCTGGCTGGTCGTGATCTCACTGACCACTTGATGAAAATTCTTACGGAGCGTGGATACTCCTTCACTACCACTGCTGAACGGGAAATTGTGAGAGACATGAAGGAGAAGCTGGCGTACATTGCTCTTGACTTTGAGCAGGAGATGGAGACTGCCAAGACCAGCTCTGCAGTTGAGAAGAGCTACGAATTGCCAGATGGACAGGTCATCACAATCGGTGCTGAGCGTTTCCGATGCCCAGAAGTTCTTTTCCAGCCATCCTTGATAGGAATGGAAGCTGCAGGCATTCACGAAACTACCTACAACTCAATCATGAAGTGCGATGTTGATATCAGGAAAGACCTGTACGGTAACATTGTCCTGTCTGGTGGTTCAACCATGTTCCCGGGCATTGCTGATAGAATGAGCAAGGAAATTTCTGCCCTTGCACCAAGCAGCATGAAGATCAAGGTCGTGGCACCACCTGAGAGGAAATACAGTGTCTGGATTGGAGGCTCTATCTTAGCATCACTTAGCACCTTCCAGCAGGTTTGTCTATATATTTGCATTTCAAAACGATATATCCCTTCGATCTTTCGAAAATTGCTGTTCTGAATTCTGAGTAATTTGCCTGTTTCCCGTGCAGATGTGGATTGCAAAGTCGGAGTACGACGAGTCCGGGCCTTCAATCGTGCACAGGAAGTGCTTCTAAGCGTTTGAGAATAGGATCATTGAATGGAGAGAGAGAGAGATGGAGAGAGAGAAGAGAGTACTACTGTTTTTTATTTCTTGGACAAAAGTGAAGTTCGCAGAAGGCTGGTTCTAGCTTTGTTATATCCTTTTATGTTGTTCTCATTTTGGATTTTCTTCAGAAGGCGAGGAGTTTAATGATCCAATTTCTTTTATAATCTGTTTGTTTTGAGAAATTTATGTTGTTACTATATTATGCAAGCTTTTTTTGTTTCTGTAGCCCAATATGCCTAAGTTATTTATTGAAACTCTTAGGAGCAGGGGCTTGTTAAGATGCTATTTTATTCTTTTTTTATGCGTTGATCTAATAAATTTTAAGAATGCTCCTTTTGGTTCATAGATTTGAACGCAATTCAAATTTAGGTCCAAATTTACTGTTTAAATTTATGAATTTCTCTTATAAACAACTATTTTTGTCTCCTCTGCTTATAAACATACAAGCAAATTCTATACGTCATAAACTATGGTTCAGCCAAGGCAAACAACGGTTTCTAAGCAACATTTTTACACCGACAAAAAGGTTTCAAACACGTCTTTTAAGAGATTTACGCAACTGAATTATCTCAAACAGACTGTAACACATTTAGACAAAAACTTGCAAGAAAAAGAGAGAGGGAACAAGGTTTGAAACTCGAAAACCAAATCCTTTCAGAGTTTATTTCCCGGAAGAAATCAGGGATTTTGTCGTCTGATGCTCATGATCACAAAAGGGGTGATACCCACCGGGATTCTCGTCTCCTCTGCTCGGCCAAGACTCGGAAACCTTGTTTTTCTTATTGGATTGTGAGTTCCTTTCCTCGGCAAAGAACTTGTTCTCCTCGTTTAGATGATTGTCACAGTAAGAATTACACCTGCCATATACTTTAGAAGGAAAGTCTTTCACCAAGCCTGCTTCTAGGGAAGATGATCGCTGGATGAAGCTCCCGAACCCTTCGATTCCTCGAGTCAAGCTATGAGCTCTAGCTCTTTCTTCTTTGAGGAACGCCAAGTTCTCGATAAGCTTCAACACTCTGTCTGATAACTTGTTAACGCGCAAACCCCAGTTGAACCTGAAGCAAGTTAAACACACGCGAATGGATATTATTGGGACATTAACTACAAATGAGCAAAGAGACTATGTCAAACAAACACCAACCCCTTCTCATCTATAAACCGAAAACTGCCCATCTCTTTTATAACATGTATATCATCCTTAAACTCCTCGGAAACTCTAAGTGGTCCATGAGTCAAAAGGTGTTCCAACAAAATCAGAGCCTTGTAAGGTCCTCTCCAGTTCTCTCTACCAAAGTTCATTAGCCTGATCAACCAGAAACCATTAAAAATTATTGCAAAGACAACATGAGTTTTAATCAAGTTTCAACATGAGAGATATTTTTATAACTAATTAAATTAACCTGGTGTGCAGAATCTCAACAATTCTACCATAATCATCAACTTCAAAGGCAGCCCTTGATATCACCCCGATCGCACGTGTGTCTGGTGGCCACGTGTTCCCATTTGTGGCATCTTCTGCCATTCTACAAGACCCCAGAACCATTAAGAACACAGTATATATGCGCATACATACTTATATACATGCTTATATATATGTATATGTATATGTATCTGTATATGAGAAGAAGAAAATTAAGCAAAAACTCACAGTTGAGCAGGTGTAACATCAGTGAGAGCCAAACGAGCGGTTTTGATCTTGTCCTTGAAGAAGGAAGAAGCTTGCTTCTTCAATTCATGGAGAAATGGAGTGGTACTACTGCCCATGTTTTTTGGTTTTTTGTTTGAAAGGATCAACATGCTTCACGAAAGGGAAATTATGATAGTTTTTTTGTTTTAGATTTGTATATTAGAAATTATGTACGTAAGAAGAGCAACCACTCCACGATGAAAATGTAAAAAAGAAAACAAAAATAAATAAATACCGACTTCACTTTTGAAAGTCGTTTCTTCTATGTGTAACTAGAAGATATTAAAAGGGCTAAACTATAATTAACAATAACCCATATCAATATTATGTGTAACTAGAAGGAAGATTTCAAACTTTTCAATCAGTTAGTGACATCAACACGATAATTTTTACCCCCCTTTTTTTTGGGCTACCATAGTAATATCAGCAAGATAATTTCAAATCGACTTTGGTTAACACTTCCTTTCTGAATATTATATTGCTAAAGGGTTCTCGAAATTAGCTAGTAAAGGAGTGTTTTTTGGGCTTGGTGAAAACAAAAATACTTTGTATCATTAGTGGTATTAAATACCACAATTAAATTTTGAGCGGATCCCATTGATTAACTTGATATTGTGTGAATCAATTTATATTAGTATGTGATGTTTTATATTATTAATACCTTTGAATATTGTTTTGGTGAGAAGCAATATCAAAATAGGTTAAAAGGTTAAAATTGAGAACTCATTCCTTCGAGTCAACTTAACACGTCTTCTCTATTTTTGAATTCTTTTTTTTTTTTTTTTAATTTTTACCTAACAACTTTTTTTTAAAAAATAATTATGAACCATATAGGCACAGCTCAAGCCCCAAACATTGCATGTTTATTTAAACCAGTTGGAAGCACACGTACGTATTCATTTATTTTTCCCTTAAAAATGGCGATTTTAAATTTTTTTGGGAAGTTAAGTTTATTTTCTTGATTTTTATTAGCAAAGAATAATATTCAAACCAAGAACACATAAAAGGAAAAAAAAAAGTTACTTGTGTGTATTGACCACAAAATTATTTGTGTGGTTCATATGAGAAAAAAACATTTGAGAGGATTGCAGAAAGTATACATTTAATTAGAGATACAAGTGTGGACAAAAATATTTTAACAGGAAATTAGAGGAAAAAATATTGATGAGGGTCATATTTAAAAAATAATATAATTAAGAGGAGTAGAAGGGAAAAAAAAAAAAAAAGCTTAAGTAGTCGCACATAATAACGAAAATTAAAAGATGAAAGAAAGAAAAAAAGAAGCGAAATGTGGACTAAGGGTAGTTAGGAACGAAATAGATATGTATATGTCTTCTTTTATTTCTTAATGCTTGTTTAATTGAAGATTAAAACGGGGGGGGGGGGGGGGGGGGGGGGAATTATATAAATAATCATTTTTTTTCATGTATTGACCAACTTGACACAAATTCTTTACTCTTGACCAAAATGACACAAATAGTTAACTGTTTAATTTGATGTCATATTGGTGTAGTGTTAACTTTTTATGTTATATTAGTATAATGGTCTTTAAATTTGTGTTCATTTAAGTGCTTTTACCCAAAAAAAAAAAAAAAATATATATATATATATATATATAACTTGTGTAATAATCCATAGCGTGTTTTCCGACAATCCCACGAATCACCCCTTAGCTTACGACGAAGGTTCGAGAGGATTGCCTCCAAATCAGGCCCAATCGGTCACCAACTTTAGTGTTCCAGGCCTGAGGGGTCTGGCAGGCCCAGAATTTGAGAAGGCCCCGAGGAGAGGATTAAGACTTAGCCTCGTTAGCAGAGTAATACAGAGGATGCTTAGTAGAGATCCACGTTAGTTCCTGGTGGGCGGGAGAGAAATGGACGATAAAATGCATCAACATATATAAAAATTGTTATCCGACGCCTTTATAAAACGGTGCTTATATTTTTTTAATGGGGATATTGTAATAACTGAGTGAATTCAGTGTAATATTTTTTAGTCATGTTTGTGTTTGCACCAATATCTAAATAATACCAGATTATAAGATTTTAAATAAAAAATTATACGTAAATCAACTAATTTTTACATATTTTTAAACAGAAAATTATAACTATGCCATATATTCGTCCACCGTTCACAAGACCTTTTTTATATATAAGAATAGCGATATGTCGTTTCTTAGTGGAAATATGATCCATGGAATTCCAACAATAAACGACAAGGTTTTTTAGTTCAAAAATAAAAATAAAAATAAAAACGACAAGGTTTCTTCTTCTTTCTTTATTATTAATTTTTTTTAATAAACAAGAAACGACACTAACTGTTCAAACTCCCATCGTTTTCAGTAAATGTTACGTAGTTTTTGTATAGTTACTTTTTCTTATCTCTCGTGTTCATAAATTTGTTTATAATCGGTAATCTGAGGAGTCTGATAGTTTAAATGGACCTAAGATTTATAGGAGATTCTCAATTGTTTCGATCAATTAAATTTCAGTAAAGTTCTAAACCTATAGGCATCGATGGGTGTTCATCGAATCCTATCAACTAATCAAACGGATCGATCCAATCCAATATAATATTTTTTTACGCATAACTGATCTTTAATTGAATTAGATTGTATTGTATATCAATTCTAAAAAACTGATTAGATCGGATTGAATATACTTTTTACCTCCAAAAAAAACAGCTAATCCATGACTCCATTCCAATCTTTATATATCTTATATATAGAAACACTAATAATATTTATACTTTATATAATTGATCCAAAAGTTAGTGTCTTACTTTTTTCATACACTTCACGTATCAAATTAAAAATTTAAAGTCTACATATTATGATATTAGGGCGTATTTGATATACCGATTTGAAATGAAATTTTTTATATTGGAGTTGATTGACTTTTAAAAAACTAGTTAAAATTTTTATTGACTTTTCAGAAAAAGAAAAAACTGAACTGGAATTTTAGGGTCCAAATTCCTTATGTTCAAATGCAAGCTTAGTAAAGAAAAACCATCTTTCTCATTTTTCTTATTTCCTAAGATATTATGATACACTTTGACACTTCCTCTATACATATATATATTGGCATTCAAACTATGCATACCACTAGACTATCTACGCATCCGGTTTTTTTAGATGTGATATTACCGCTAGATTATATATTTAATCGTATAATTTTGGCTCATTTTGTGGATTTTAGATGACATATTTTAAACAATCAATCCATATCGAATTGAATGGATTGAATGTTTCATCATTAATGAATTCAATCTAATTCGATTGAATGAGATTTTCAAAAACCGATATTGATCGGTTGCAATATAATTAAATCTTTATGATTTATATGCGATAAACACCCCTAGATGTCATGTCCTATGTATTAATGAGATGCAGCATTGTTGTGCTTGAAACGCCCCACTTTTCCTATATCCAGATTCTGTCCGTCATGCATGCACTTGCTTAAGTTTTGAACTACTACTTTATAGTTTTCAACATTAGTGGCTGACAATTAGTAATTAATTAGCGGTCGGTAGAACATTTTCAGTACCTTAGGTCAACAGGTCATTTAGCCTTCGTGTGAACCAAGCTTCGATATATATATATATATATATGTATTGTAGAATTTAGTTCACCAACTAATTATATACAGTTGAAGTTAGTTAATTATATATAATACTTTTTGAGAGACTAATTTGTTTGCTAGAAGCAATTGACTTATAATAATCTTGTCATTAATAAATAATGTGCTTGCATAAGCTGCGCACTTAATTTTGGCTACATTTATCATGTATGCATGCAATGTTCATACTAGCTATACGGACTTTCTAGTCAAATTAGTACTCTTTGGCTACCACATATGTGTGTGTATAATATATATATATTTGAAGGAAGCTACCATATATATATATATATATATTTACCGTTGCTTCGTCCAATCACATTCAATTTAAAACTGATAACATTACATCACTAATCACATATACGTTCTCAAGTATGGAAAAACTTAATTATATCCATTTCAGCCCTGTAATTCAGAAATCACTTATAATATATTGTTAAATATATTTTCGTCAGATCATTTATATATATAAAAAAAAGGTTGATCAAAGAATTGTAACATCTACATTATACTGGAGTTGTTGACAAATGAGCTAGCTGCTTGCTTTTACTATTTTTTTTTTACAAATCGGCTTCGAGATACACACACATCGATCTTAAGTTCAGTGGCCGTACGGTACGGTAGATGTATCATTAAGATTACCTGTTATATTAATTCATTAATATACAATATATATATTTTTTGTTGATACATATTACTTATCACAATAAAAGTTTGAACAAAAAAATATATTGTATATTAATGAATTGTAAATCGACTAGTAATTACATAAATCTGGAAAAAAAAAATGTTACATTTACCGGACTGATATAGCTGTTAAATTTAAGACCAATCATATATATATGCATATATATATATATATACATACATACTAGAAGTGTTTCGTGCCTAACCCAATATTTTCATGAGGATGCAAAAGGAGGTCAATAATAATCACATGGGTGCTACTCCAAACAAAAATTGCATGAAACAAGGAAGCCCTAAAAC
>JAFMPE010172262.1:4427-23122 GCA_024759925.1 Ficus religiosa
TTCACTAAAACAGTACTATTATACTGGACTACAGTCCAGAATTCCTCTGCATAAAATTGGACTGCGTATAGGATTTTCTTAGGACTTGAAACTATTTAGTCCTTAATGTCCTAAACATTGTGCTTGATTTTTTTTTTCTAGGGTGGTCTCATAACTTATTCTTACTCATTCGTCCGTAATGACGGTTTTTCCACAGTATAATTTACATACTGTTAATTACACTGCAGTACTATCTCTGTCAAATCTAAAGCCAACCTAGTCAAACTTTGACCATAAAAAAAATTAAAATTCCTATTTTGCCCTTTTTCTCAAAAAAGGTCTCATACTTGCATAAGCAACTATTATTGAGTCTCGTAGCTAATTTACAGAGAACTCAAACATATATTGATATTCAACTCAGATCATGAGCTTCATATCATTCAATTTTAAAATTTCCTTGTCTCTAAGGAAATCATAGGTTATCTAAATTTCGGGTTCTTACACTTTGGAGGTTCGAGGTCTTAACAGATCCACAGAGCATTTCAGTAAGATTCACGAACTTTGTTAGAGCTTATGGATGTTGTGGTACTATGGCATGCATTAGAAACTTTCGTATGAAAAATAAATTATATGATAAGATTATACAGAGGATAAGCATCATTTTATTTACTCTAAACCCTTTAGTCTCAATATTTTGGATTATAAGTTTTAGATCTAAAAACTAGATTCTTTAAGCTTTCTAACAAGGTATTATGCGCCTCAAAAGGATAAATGTGCAGTTTTTGGTGAATTTTACAAGTTTGAACTACGAACTGAGAGTTTTTGCCTAAACCCTGTACCAGCCACGGGTTTCATATATTTTGGGTTAGCAAACCATAATTTTTTACAAAGACATTCTTAATATATGAACTAGACACCGTAAGCTTTCCAATGACATATCTTTTGTCTTATTTGGATTTGTAAGTGAATTGTTATATTTTTTCTAAATTTACCTATAAATCTGGACATATGGTATATACGTGGGACTAACAGTAATAAAACCTAAGTTTACAGTATGAAACACTCAAACACTAAAGAAAATAATTTTATGACTATAAATTAGACATCTCAAGTTTCGAAATGAGTAATTATGTGTTTAAAACGGATATATACATAAATTTTAATAAATAACATAATAATATATTGTATTCTAGTAAACTAAGATTTTATCATAAGACACTTAGGAAAACGTCCACATTAATATTTGAAACGCTTGAAATCTTAGAAAAAAAATTATAAAGACAGAAATTAGATACTTCAAGCTTTCTAACAAGTTATCAAGTGTCCAATACGGGATTATACTTAAATTTAAATAAATCTTACAATTTAAAATCTCATACGGACAAAATGATTAAACATTAAAATATGACATAAGGGTATGTCATAACATATATATGAACATATTTATTTGTGAAATGAGTTGGTGTTAAGTGTAAGATTAAATAATGTGAAAACCTTTACTTTATAAAGTTGAATCACAAGTTTTAAATAGACTAAGATAAAGTACACTAGAGGATTACTGGGCATGTACTAAAAGACTACCTTAGCATAACTAAATAATCATAACTAATGGGATTAGGCCTTACAAGCCCAATACTGGATGGAAGGTATACACTTAAGTGACTCCTTGTCATCTTGATTGATTAATTAATTAAGGAATAAACAAATAAATAAACTAATAAATAAATAACAAAATGTAATTATGCTGAGAAAGTTAACTAGTAATTAATAAAGTAATTAATTAATGATTAATAATTATAAGAGTTAATAAATGATAATTAGCTGTGTAAGTGAGATTATTATGTTGAGTAGCTACATAATTATAATACATGATTAATTAGAGATTAATTGATCATTAATCATTGACAAAATTTTTAATATTAATTAGAGATTAATCAAACATCAATTATTAGATTAATCAAATTATTAATTAGTAATATGAGAATTAATAATTGATAATTATTATATGAAAAAGAATATTTAAGTAATATGATTAAATTATTAACGATATAATTATTAATTAGTCAATTAAAATCATGTAATTTAATTATAATTACTCAATTAAATAAAGTAACAATTAACTATTACCTAATTAATTAGTTAATCAATTAATTAATCAATGGATTAATTAATCAATTAAATTAAATTAAATTAAATAAATAATAATTAGTAGAAATTTATTTAACACTTAATTATTAATTTAAATTAATTGTTAAGGTTAATTATGATATAAGTAAATTAAGCTCACTTTAATTTATAAAATAAATAAATAACTGAATAAAGTTATATCTATGATTCAATCTAATAATGAGATATTATTAAATTAGGATAATTTGTCAAACTTGCATGGTAGGAGGTATAACTTCGCAAGTTTAAGCACATAAGACAAGTACAAACCTCACTTATAGAATGGAACAAAATGTTTTTCTTTGTTGATGTTCTATGTTTGCTATGATTTACCTTGATGATGTGATGAGTATATGAGTTATATGTATTGGTTTGATTAAGTATTTGACCTGCATAATTTCTCTTGCACTGACATGATCGACATGCCTCACATATATTTATGCCATAATGATAGATGCATAATGACATGTAAATCTACACATTGTCACAATAAATAAGAATGAGGCTAACGAAAAATATGATTAAGTGTCGTATCAACCTCCAACTGATGAGAGGATATGATAAGAACAAAAGTTATAAGTTATGACCTTGAAGGTTATTGGAAGATCCCTCCCCCAACTCCCCATTGGTTGCGCGAATATGGGTACGACATAGGGGCTCTTAAATAGACAAGACATGTATATAATGAAACATAATTGAACACACATAGATCACATGCATTTTTGAACATTCATAATGTTACGTGTGATGATATGATTTTATGAAAATGTTTTGTGAGATATTGTTTGTACTTGCTGAGCGAAAGCTCATATGTGTGTGTTCATGTTGTAGGTAATGTGAGTAAGCAGCCGGCCACTTAGATGTTTTTTGGACTGGCGAAGCTATGCGGAGGCGATGAAGGAAGGGAGTGGGATACCACCACAAATTTAATTTCTGCATTTAGACTTCTTAAATTATTTTGTATCGACTATATTTATAACTATACTTTCAATACTTTGGTACTACTCAACTAGTAGGAGTACTTTACGAGAAAAAGACCTTAGGGTCTTTCCTTTTAACTCAGATGACGTTATAACTTTTTAAATATTATCTAAGTACGAACTTGAATAGGATATTTATTATCTAGAGATTTTCAATTTCCTAAGTTAAAAATTTTAGTTTATTAAACTCTTCAAGTACAAATATAATTTGTATGTAAATATATATATATATATATATGTATTTTTGGAACCTAATATAAATAAGTGTTAAGATTAAATGAATTAAGAATAAGTAAGTTAGTTATAGGTCATAAAAGTCGGATCGTTACATTATCATTTGTCCATGTTTTTTTTTTTTTCATTTTTTTTCCTGAGTGTATCCAAATGTACTTGACCCAACTAAAAGTCTAGCCTATGAAATGGAATTTTCCCATGTCTTTGTAGATGCAGTGTGTGTAACCAAAAACCTAGAGTTGGAAAAACATGCACAAAAGATTCTAAGGAAAAGTATGCTACTTTAGCTTGACCGAAATACAAGGCTACTCTATGAAGGTTGTTGATAATGATGAGATAGAATTTTCTTTGTAGTACTCTATAGATAAGATGTCGAAATCCGTTAAGTGCCAACATCGAATGAGTTTAATTACTCCTTTGGTCCCTAAACTATTAAGTTTGGAACATTTTGATCTCCATTTCTATTTTATTTTTTATTTTGTAGCTGAAACATCAATTTTTAATTAAAATTTCTAAACTAATTTAAAGAAAATGTAACAAAAGAAAAGGATTTCTGTTTCTCAGAATATTTTTATCCACCCTTGGGTCTTCAAGGCGCTTTAGTTTTAAGCTTTTTTCTTTAAATTTCTGGATTTTCAAAATAATATTGCATGGCGAGCTTAATAGAGGATAGGTTTTTTTATTTTTATTTTTTATTTTTTGGCTGGAAATAGAGGATAGGATTTTAGTGAATGCGAATATTAGTTGCAATATATTAGGTTTCATTGATGTTGCTCTACACACAGATATATATAACATATATATATATATATATATGCGCATCAATTTTATAATGTTAGAGTGAGTGCCCACATCTTGGGCAGTTGAGAAGCAAACTTTTCAACTACTATCTCGTAGAGCCCAATTCTGTCCCACTGGAGTGTTCATAAGCCTCTGCGTTCTTCGATAAGTCGTTTTCAAAAATAAATAAGATGATAATTAAGCAACTTAACTGGAATAATATACGATTCTATGATCGGTAAGGAAGAAATAGTCATAATATTTGTGGGTATCTATCTTTATCAACGGTCCACACTCAAATTTGTTTGATTGTAAGTATAGTGTAAGCGTATTATTATACCTGACTCTACCAAAAGATACAGAGTTTGAATTCTCATCATAATTTACAAAAAAAAAAAAAAACAGATTAATTTACTTGCCACAAATTCTATGGGCTTGTGTGTGTGTGTGTGTTTTTTTTTTTTTTTTTTTTCTTTCCTAATTTCCTTTGCTTATCTATGCAAATATATAAAAGTGTCATTCTTTGATACTATTCTCACAATTTCAACCAAAACGCTTATTTTGGTTGAAATTAGCGTTTTAATTTTTTATTTTATGTGTGTGTGTGTGGTTTTATTTCTTTATTTCTTTTTTTTTTTAATTTTATTGATTTCTACCCAAGTATTTGTTAAAAAAATATTTTTGCACTTTTTTTTTCTCTTTTCTTTAAAATCTTATATATTTTAATTTTAAATGTGTATCACCAAAAAAAAATTACTTCTTTTTTTTTTTTCCTACTTCCTTCCAATTTGTCCTATTAAAATATTTTTTCCTAGATATATTCTTACTTTTTTCCCCTTCTATTTTCTCATTATAGTTTCTTTATTTTCTTTAAATGTTATATTTTAAACTATGTCTTACTTAAAAACCATTTTTTCTAATTTATAAAATGATTATATATGTTCTCAAATACAACATTTCTTAGATATTCTTTTTAATTATATCAAAATCATTTAACAAGCTCAACACCCGTGCTTATGATTACAAGGATCTCCAAAATAATGCGCATGATTTAACATCGATGTTCTGCGTGTTTAACCGATGTGGTATGCTTTTAACATGAAATTTGTTCCGTGTTGCAGCGTGTAGACTGTATGGACTTCTTGTTAAGGGTAACGTTTCTATATAAAACACACACACACACACACACACACACACACACATATTTATATAAGAATTGTCTCCCATTTGACAGAACGGCTGTCTGGCGGTACAATCCGCGAAGGAGACTGACACAACCTGGAGAAGAGCATGGTACAATCCGTCAGAGAGAAAGAGAGATAGAGATAGGGAGAGAGGAAGAACTTTCCCGTTTGA
The DNA here is from genome assembly GCA_024759925.1 of Ficus religiosa. Classification (NCBI taxonomy): domain Eukaryota; kingdom Viridiplantae; phylum Streptophyta; class Magnoliopsida; order Rosales; family Moraceae; genus Ficus; species Ficus religiosa. The sequence goes on from JAFMPE010172262.1 coordinate 9,923, forward strand.
CGGTCTGACAATGCTACATGGGAAAGTTCTCCCCCCCCCCCCCCCCCTCCTCTCTAATGGGTTGTACCACGCTTTTCCTCTTATTATGCCGATCTTCTGTGTTAGTTGTATCACCAGACGACCGTTCCACCAAACGGGAGACAATTCCTTTGTTTCGTACGGTCTACATTATTTTAAAAAAAATGTCCTCATCATGATAAATTGAATTGACCTTAGTTTTTTGTACGTAATAAATACCCCAAAAATCTAAAGTTTCTACCTTTTGCAAGGTGTACTATAGTACTTGCTTTTTTTTTTTTTTTAAATAATATAAATGCTAACACATTGTGAATTTCACGATCTCAACATTAATGATGATCTTATCCCTTTGGTGCCTTTTACACGTTATGGTCCAAGAGTAAGTTCTAAGGACAAGATGTCAGTTTTCTTTACTTTAACCGACGAATTGGTGTTCAAGTAGCTGTCCGACTGTCTAATTCTGGCCAATTTTTAAAAATAAAAGTAGTTCAGTACATATTTTTAAGTTAATAAGATAGAAAAATAAAGATAATAAATCTGGACTCAAGTTATCCGACTAATTATTAGTTATATCATGATACCGTGCGAGCATTTTAGCAATGCTAAATTTATATATACTTGGTTGACATTGCTATCTATTTCAAATTAATAGTACTCTCTCCAATATAGTAACACAAGTTTTCTAAATTTTTAATTTTTTTAATATCTAGTTTAATTTTATCCACCATAAATTGTCTTTTTTAAAATTTGCTGAAAAAGCACTAATTAACTTTGCTCACTTTTTCTCCCAAAAAAACAAAAAACATATGTCCTATATTGTTTTTCTTGCAGGAAAAGAAAACACTAAACGTTTCTCAAGTAGATAAAGATACATATATAGTCTATACGCTACGTCTGGATATATATTATTGAATTTAACCTTTTTTTTTTTCTTAAAGAACTTTTTGAGTAAACGAAGAGGAGGAAGTAAAGTCACCATCCAAATTTATTAAAAGAGAAAATTAAAAAAAAAAAAAGAAGAAGAAGAAATTAACAACCTTTCATAGAAATATTATTAAAGATGTAGAGTTTGAATCCCTCCACTTTCAATTTAAATATAAATAAATAAATAAATAAATTTGATTAGGGAGTTTGGATTAGGCTTCTAGTAAAGACTGTTAAACGTGTAAAGTTAGAACTCATCCCAAAAGCTAATTAAGAAAAGATGAGCTCAATTCACATATAAACATCATAATTACCTAAAAACTTAACATAAATACGAGACAAATACAAAATCTAACATAAACAAATATAATTAGGATTTATTGAGAATCTTTGATATCCGTTACTTCTCAATATTCAACTAAAAAATGTTTATAAACAGTTTTTGAGAAATTAAAATATATACATGTGCTCTCGACAACTAATTAATTTGAAGTCATTAAAATATATTTTTTTAGTATTACATATTTTTACCAATCTAAAGTATAATTAAAGTTGAAAAGTAGTATTTTTTTAGTCTAATTTTACAACTAAGAGGTTGCTGGTAATTTTAGTTGGATTAAGGGCGTTACAGCTAGGAACAACTCAAGAAGGTGCAATAGTACCCATGCGACCAGAGCTACAATTAATATATAAAAAAAATCACAGAATTAATAACTATATATCATATAATCAAGTCGAAGTCAAAGTATATACTTCCGTTCCAATAGTTAGTTAGAAGCAAATTAGAAACTAATCGAATTGTTTTAAGGGTGGAAAGTCAAGAATCTCCCCGATCAAACATAATAAAAAACGTGCAATATTTCTTGTGGTCACATTTATGGTAGGAATTGCACGTTTATCTGTCTGGATATTGTTATTTTAATTATTATATCAAAATTTTACGTTAAAATTTAATAACACAATGCGTAAATTGCTTACAGTCATGGACCAGTGTTTAAAAAATTGATCTAATAATTAAAACAGCAATACTAATTAAGGATAAATTTAGAGTACATTTTATGTCATCAGATTTATAATTGCCCTTTCATGTTTGTTTGTTTGTTTATTTCTTTTTCTTTTCCCAACGCATGCGAGTGGCCCCGTTTGACCAAAATTATTCAAAACATTTAAGGTTGTCATTAATATATGGTATATGTAGAAAAGATAACCAAAGCTCAAGCGAGCTTCAACATCCACATGTGGAGAACATGGAAAAGATAGCAATTATTTTCCCTGGTTTTGTAATGTTCATGTTGCTTGTATTTTTTGGAGCAGTCGAGCTTAGAGCTCAAACCGAAAATCTTCCCGATGATGAAGGTAACCATGCCTGCTTCTTCTATATATATATCTCAATAAACCTTCTTCTACCTCTTCTCTTTTTCTTTCTCTTTTGCTTTATTATTATTTTTCTTAATTTTACATTAAGTACTTGGGAAAAGAATGACATAATCTTCCCTTAAACAGAAAGGAGATATTATCATAATCATGAGTTTTAAATCATGTTAGTTTTTGAATTATTAGCACTGTGATGATTGTGTACTTGAATTTCTTCTTGTTCTTGTTCTTGTTGTTGTTGTTGTTGTTCTTCTTCTTCTTCTTCTTCTTCTTCTTCTTTTTTTACAAAGTATAATTACTCTAATTAATTTTAATTTTTTGGCAGTTATAATTGCTAGATTGATGATGGATTTTTTTTTTTTTTTAAGTCTAATGAAAGTAATCACATATACCACTCATATAATGACTTAAAATATCCGAAAAATTAATTAAGTGAAATTCTTTTAACTCTCCATTCAAAGTCCCTTTTTTAGAAAAATTCAGTTGGAAATAGTTGAAAATTAGGAAAGTTGTTAATTATTTCAGTTGATTATGCATACACACATATATGTATAATTTCAAGTTATAGCGTAGGAAAATTTCAAGAAGTGTTTAAATAAATATCCTAAGGTTCATAAAACTATAAATATTTGCTATTTCATAAAAATGATCAATCAATTATTGATCACCATCATTTAGCCTATGCTTGGTAGGAAAAAAAAAAGACAACAAGGGGGCAAGGAAAAATAGAAGTGAAAGAAAATAAGAGGGGGAGGAAATATTTTTTTTTTTTTTGAAGGTGGAGAGATTTTGTTTTTCCTTTATGTTGTTTGGTATGATGGGAGAGAAAATTAAAATGTTGTATAATTACTATTTTATATACATTATTTTACTTTAAAAGTATGGACAAAAAAGTAATTTTAGAAATTATTTGTATTTTAATTTTCCTTTCACTTTTGGAGAGAGTCAATTTGTGGGTCCCACTATCATTTTCCCTTCCATTCTTCTTTTCTATCAAACAAATTAATATAGTATTTTCCATCCAATAATCCCTCCTCCCTCTTCATTCCTTCCTCTTTTCCACCATACCAATTAGCACAGCATTAGTGGTCAATTATTTAAACTTAGAGGTTATTCATTGATTAACTGATTGATATCAATCAATGATAGATAATCAACCAATGATAGATCATTTATTTCAAGTTCATTCCTTATCCTTCTTAATCGAGGTTTGCCTAATAGAGCACCGGGCCGTGACACAATTTTAGTGTTGTGGTAGAGGAGGTGGGGGAGATTTCAAAGCTCATAGGAGCTTTGTCATTTTTCGTTCGGCGATCTTCTTCACCAAGCACTGGCTCACACCTTGTGCCACCACCAATCGTGAAGAAAATTTAGGGGGTGTTTGGTTTAAAGTTTGGTTTAAATTAAACTGTACTTTTTTCATCATTATTTTTGTCTTTTTCTGAAAAAGTTTTTTGTCTTTTCTGAAAAAGTTTTTTATCTTTTCTGAAAAATTATTATTAAAACTTAAAAATCTTAAACTAAACTCATTCACCAAACACCCCCTTAGCCCTCGATTGCCAAAGCACAAACACCCTCACACCAGGCATTATTGCAAACAAATATGCGTCTTTGTGTCTCCGTCACTTTGACACCCAACTAGACCACCAAAAATATGTAGAATTATGACCATTCACAAGTCCTAGGCCGTATTCGCCACCGCGAACAAGACCGCTTGTTTTCCTTTTACCAGAAGCCAAAAGCCATAAAAAAGTTGATATTGATTGAAAGAGGTCATCAGATATGAACACCTCACATAATTTTTTCTTTGAAAGTTCGATGTCGATTTTAAAATTAGAGACGAAAATGGATGTAATATAGTAATTTTTTTATTAAAAAAAAAAAGAAGAGAAATTATCATTCAAATTAAAATTGGATACAAATACTAATACCAAAATGAAACAACCCTGTGATACAAGAGATATAATCCTTGACTAAAATCGATTTTATCAGTAAAATCTGATAAAGCCCAGTGAGGAGAACATAAGCCGAGACTCGGTGATGGGAGATTTCCTTGAATTCCTCTACAATCCTATAATCGAGCATGTACAAAGCTCTTTTTATAAAAACATCTTCAATCGATGGAATATATCGATTGATCGAGAGACAGTCACTCTCAGCATAAAGACTGCAACAATCTCTGCATAGCCATAATACTAATGGAGCTCATAGACATATACTACGAGAGAACAACATAAGCGGAACACACACACAAAAACAAAACGGAGGTGGAGGAACTACCTCCTTTATTACAAAATAAAAACTAAAACACAAAAACAAAGTATAAATAAAAAATAACATCAACCGTAAAATTCTCGCCACACGTGGAACAACCATGCAGTCGCATGCCACAATTTAGAGGAGATCAATTGGCTCGATTAGAGGTAAGAGATCGCCACACCAACTATCGGATCACCAAGGCCTCACCGAATCCCAAACCACTGCAAGCATGCCAGGTTAGATTTGGTCGAGAAACTCCCAATTAGGACCTTTTGACCCCATCCCCGCTGAAATCACCGAGCCACTGATCATCTTCGCCAACCATGGTGGCGGCGACAACGGAAATCCCACACAAAGGGAAACCCTAGTATATGAGAAATTTGATAGAAAAAGGAGGAGAGAGAAAAGTGTAATGACCCGACTTTTCAAATCGTTAACTAACTTACGTATTCTTAATTCATTTAGTCTTAATACTTATTTATGTTAGGTTCCAAAAATACGTAATTTTTTTTTAAATAAACCATATTTATACTACAAGAGTTAAATTTACTAAAATTTTTAACTGAGAAATTTGAAAATCTCTAGATAATAAATATCCTATTTAAATTCGTACTTAGATAATATTTAAAAAGTTATAACATCATGTGAGTTAAAAAGAAAGACTCTAAAGTCTTTTTCTCGTAAAGTACTCCTACTAGTTTAGTAGTACCAAAATATTTCAAAACATAGTTATAAATATAGTTAATACAAAATACTTTAAGAAGTCTAAATACGGAAATTAAGTTCATGGTGGTATCCCACTCCCTTCCTTAATTGACTAATTAATAATTATATGGTTCATGATTGATAAACTAATTAGTAGTTAATTATTACTTTATTTAATTGAGTAATTATAATTAAATTACATAATTTTAATTGACTAATTAATAATAATATCGTTAATAATTTAAAGATGTTACTTAAATATTCTTTCTTATATAATACTTATCAATTATTAATTCTCATATTAATAATTAATAATTAGATTATTCTAATAATTAATGTTTGATTAATCTCTAATTAATTATCAATAGTTATATTAACAATTATATCAATAATTAATAATTAATTAATATTTAATTAATCATGTATTATAATTATGTAGTTACTCAATATAATAATCTTACTTACATAGCTAATTATCACTTACTAACTCTTATAATTAATTATTAATTAATGAATTACTAATTAACTTTCTTAACATAATTATATTTTGTTATATATTTATTAATTAATTAATTAATTAATTAATCAATCAATCAAGGTGACAAGGAGTCATCTAATTGTATACATTCCATCTAGTATTGGGCTTATAAGTCCCAATCCCATTAGTTATGATAATTTAGTTGGGCCAAGGTAGTCTCTTGGTATATACCTAGTAATTCTCTAGTGTACTTTATCTTAGTCCATTTAAAACCTGTAATTCAACTTTATAAAGTTAGGGTTTTTCACATTATTTGATCATACACTTAATACCAATTCATTTCATTACTAAATATATTCATATGTTATAACTTGCCCTTATGTCACATTTTAATGTTTAATAGTTTTGTCGGTGTGAGATTTTAATTTTTATGATTTATTTAAATTTGAGTGTAATCCCATTTTAAACATTTGATAACTCGTTGGAAAGCTTGAAGTATCTAGTTTCTGTCTTTATAATTTTTTTTTAAAAAGATTTCAAGCATTTCAAACATTAATTTGGATGTTTTCCTAAGCGTCTTATGGTAAAATCTTAGTTTATCAGATTATAATACAATATTATGTGATTTATAAAATTTATATACATATCTGTTTTAAACGCATGCTAACTCATGTTAAAGCTTGAGATGTCTACTTTATATCCATAAAGTTATGTCCTTTAGTGTTTGAGTGTTTCATACTGTATACTTAGATTTTGTTACTGTTGGTCCTATATATGTACCATATGTCTAGATTTATGGGTAAACTTAGAAAAATCATAACAATTCACTTACAAGTCCAAATAAGTCAAAAAATATGTCATTGGAAAGCTTATGGTGTCTAGTTCATACATTTAGACAGTTTCATAAAACATTATGGTTTATTGATCCAAAATATACAAAACTCGTGGCTGGTATATGGTTCCAGCAAAAACTCTCAGTTCGTGGTCCAAACTTGTAAAATTCACAAAAAACTATACATTTATCCGTTTGAGGCGTATGATACCTTTTTGAAAAACTTAAAGAATCTAGTTTTCAGATCTATAACTTATAATACAAAATTTTGAGACTAAAGGATTTGGAGTACATAAAACCCGTGGCTGGACTGTAGCTCAGAGGTTCCTTTTCTCTCTAGTTTTGTGTCACAATTTTAAATGTTCATAACTTTATACATACAAAAGCAAACTAAGTGATTCCAATGCCTAAAATGAAGTTTATCCTCTGCAAAATCTTGTCATGTAATTTATTTTTCAGACCAAAATTTCTAATGCATGCCATATTACCACAACCACTACAAGCTCTAACAAAGTTCATAGATGTTACCGAAATGCTCCGTGGATCTTTTAAGATCTTTGACCTCCAAAGTTCTTCTCAAAACCTTTTTCTCTAGTAACATGTCCTCTAACTCTACTTCACACTTCTTTGAACTTGGTAATGGGGTTGCTTGGAGCTTGAAAATGGAGGGAGGATGGTGCTAGAGGGGTATTGGAGATGGAGATTAGTGTTGGTGGTTTTTTTTTTTTTTTTTTTTTTTTTTTTTTGAGCTTGGTGGTAGCTAGAGAAGCTAGGGTTTTTGAGCTTAACTTGTGTGAGAATAAAATGAGTTGTTGGGGGCTTGTTTTCAGTCAACATTTGCTTTAAAGGAGTTGTATTTTGAGGGGTAAAAATGGAAAATTTTTGGCTGATTTTCACCTTGCATTGCCGCTACTTAAGGTAGGTAGTTGGTGTGAAAATTTTGTTCAACAAAGTGGAGACAACGGGTCACTTTCACTTGTCTCTTTTTTGTGTCATATTGCCAAAACAAGCTATGTCATCTCTTACATGAGGTTGCATGCATGCACCCTTTCTTTGTTTTTTTTTTTTTTTTTTTTTAACTATAAATCATCTGTTCAAATTTATTCTTGCTTTTGACCACAAAATCTGGATCCCCTTTTGGTTTTCTCATTTTTATTTTGTTTTTCTTTCTTCCAATTTTTCCACCATTGATCAAAGGTTATCATCATTATTCTCATTCATTGGATCTTCATTCACACCAATCCTTGTCATCCAAAGCTAGGCCATTGATTTGTTTAGGATCCTTTAACATAAAATTTACACTATTGATTTCAAATCCAAGCACAATTCTTGATCAATCTTCTACTTTTGGATTTTCTAAAAGTAAATCCTAATTATTCATCTTCTATCTATGTGATACATTAATTTTTTCAATCATACTCTCAAAACTTAAATATTGATGATATGACCAAAATAAATACTAAGGTCATTAAATTGATCTATTAATAAAAATCGGGGTTCTTTCCTAAAAATTAACATTTATCCCTCTAATACGACATAATAAATTTTTCGTATAAATTTATATGTCATTCAACTCATCTTTTATGTATCTATAATTTCTCATTTAAATGGAGAAACTTAACATTATTAGATTATCGATATCACTATACTGATGATACATATACAATCATTCATGATCTTAAAATTTGATATTTATCAAAATAATTCATTAGAAGTATATTAATAAAGGAAATCCATGATAATAATATCATGAATCAAGTTTATGAATTTTTAGGGCGTGACAAAAAGACACCCGTTGCATCCTCTCTGTAATAAAGTAATTAAAGCTAAAGAAAATCTATTATAAGGAATTGATAATAAATTAAGAGAGGAAAAGAACGATCTTATATAAATTAATAATATATGCAGTTGAAAGATAACCTAAATAAACGGGTCAAACTATTATACATGGGTCTGCTTTTGTCATCTTGTGCATGAATCGGGCTGATCAGTGTTCATATCGGTCAAAGCAAGTTTGTCATGTACAATTTTGCAGTAAGGACAATAAAGCAAATGGCAGTGACAATGGGGGTACAAAGTTCGAGTTGGAATTTAGACGACCCTTGCAGCTCCTCTGCCAACGAGAACGTGAATATTACCTGTACATTGACCGACGACGGTGTCTATCACATTACTGAATTGTAAGTGCCTTCAGACTTTTTGGCCTTATGTTTGGTTGCTAAGAAAGTTGTCAACTATTTCAGCCAGAAAAAAAATTGCAAATTAAAGATTTGTTCAGTAAAAACAATCTTACAGTCAAACCAAATTTATCCAGCAAAATTGCAGTGCCATGAATGGAGTTTAACATAAAAAACAGCTTGTGTTTAATCGAAACGCGCTATTATGTGTTTCTTAAAACATTGACTTATTTAGTCAAAAATAAGTAACTATAACCTTAGAATTGGGTTAACCATCTAAATCTCTCAATCATACGTGCAATTTTTAGTTAAAAAAGTGAAAATTGATCCGCTTTCTTCTTGTTTGATAGGCGTTTGAAAGACCTACTCCTTCCGGGGAAGCTTCCACCTGAACTAGTCAATCTTACACACCTTCAAAAAGTGTAAGTTTTTTCCCTTTTTTTTATTTTATTTTTATTTTTTTTTTTGTACATTGGATTTAAAACCTTCTGTTTGTATTTGTTGAGTTCCAAAAAATTGTGATTTACATTTTCTACCTCATAGAAATCAATCGAGTTAAATTGTCTTCGTATGCAAATATATACAAGATAATTGTTCGGTGAAAACGACTTCTTATTAATTAGGACTTACAGTCTTTTCGTGCTGAATTATGTGTTACACGAGGAACTACAATGGTAATTCATTAATTTGGAATTTGTAGTGACTTCACCCGCAACTTTCTTCACGGCTCACTTCCGGCAATATGGAGTACGATGAAGTACTTGAACTTCATGTAAGCATAATTTGGCTCTTACAAAAGTTCTGAAATGCATGGTACAATTTGGCTCTGTTTCAGTTGTTATGTTATACATTTCCTAATATGGGAGCTGATTTTCTGTAGTTCTCTCACCGCCAATCGCTTGTCGGGGGAAATTCCGAAAGAGTGGGGATACTTTCCAAGTCTTACTTATTTGTATGTCTTTTCTTTCTTTCTTTGTTCCCCCTAAAAAAAATGTTTGTCTCAATGTGCTTAAATTATTATTTTTTAACATATAACTCGTGGGAATTCTCTATTATTCAATTACTGGTCAAAAAACTGAAATGCAGGAGCTTTGAAGCCAACAATTTTTCTGGTATGGTTCCCGAGGAGCTTGGTAATTTGGTCAACCTAACTCACCTGTAAGTCATTACCCTAGATTTTCAAGTACTATTTATTTATTGAACAATGTTGACGGACATCAATGATGTTTAACATACAATTGTATTTAACAACAATGTTGATGGATCAATAGTTGGAATCTCTGTTAGTTGTAGTGTTTAACAGCGTTGTAACACCCTTTATTTATTTATCGACTAACATTATGTTTCGTTTCAAAATAGAAATTACACTCGAGATAAAATGTGCAGGTTCTTTTCCTCCAATAAGTTTGTGGGAAGGTTACCGAAGTTATTCGCAAATCTGATTAACTTGATCGAGTTGTAAGTTGTTCTAATATAATTGTTTACATATGTTAACATTTAAATATTTTAAAATGCAAATTAAATTTCTTTTGCTTTTGTGATGTACAGCCGGCTAAGTGATAATTACTTTGAAGGCCCAATACCAGATTTCATTGCGAACTTCACTCAACTTACCAAACTGTAATATTTCTATATACAGCCTTAAAATTTCATTGATATTGTCAAGAACATTGTATTATGGGAATTACAAAACTTTCTTTTGTTTGTGTGTCTGGTCATATATATATATATATATATATATATATATGTTTGGAAAATGTAGGCAACTGTATGGAACTGGAATGGAAGGACATATCCCTGCTGGCATTTTTCAAAAACTGGAGAACTTGAATGACCTGTGAGCAAACCTATATTATATAATATATATATTTCACAAAGCCTTGCACCGACTGTTAGAGATTTTGTAATATTGTTGGATATTGAAAAAACCAAAAATCCCACATTGGAAAAAAATAAAAACAAGCAAAGAAATTAAGATAGAAATATGTAAAATATGGTATCATATGTTTCTAGGTGAGTTTATGTTATTAGAATACATGGAATGCAAGCGGGTATCAGTTTTATCTTTGTTGTCGGAATTTAATATTTTGAGGGTTTATTAATTCGTATTTGCAAACTTCTATTGCCATGGGTAAATATCATCTTAGGAAAAGTATTTGTTACGCGTCGAATCTACAATTTTCTAACTTGTTTTTTGTTTTTCGCCTATAAGGTTGATTAGAAAGAAGTTGATGAGTTTCTTAAATGTTTGCCACCTAATGTTTTATAGGAGGATCACTGATATGGCTGGCCCGGCATCCGACTTTCCGATTCTAAAGAGCAACCAGATAAATATGTTCTTGTATGATACTAAATTGGTCTATCTAGATGTTTATGAACTATTGACATACAAATACGTGCTACTGAGAATCAATTGAAGTAACCAGCAAAAAAACTTTCTTCATCAGGGTATTGCGAAACGTGAATTTATCTGGAACCATCCCCGATTATATCTGGAAAATGATCTCCAGGATAGCCATGCTGTAAGTTATTTCAATTCCCTTCTTTGATTGCTCCAAATTTTACAGTCAATGAGAGAGGAAAATAAAACAATAGATTTAAACTCGAGTATGTATTAGCATCTAAAGTGTTAGGCTACTCTTTTCTGTCCTTGTCATTTTTTTTGGGTGAAATTTTACTTGAGAAGATGAGCTGATCTATTTCCAAAATGCTATTCTATTTTTTGTGCATCTTATAGTTTGTGTAGTAATTCTACAAGTAATTTTTCCTCAATGTTTTCTATAAATTTCAAGACATGCTAATGCAACAAAATTTATTGATCTATATATTTCTTCGGAAATAAGGTAGATATGCAGTTTTTGAGCACTTATATAAAAAATGATATAATTTTTTTATTTTAGAAAATATTGGTGGCCATTAAAATATTGATCGACCCATCCAATTAATTAATAATTGATTATAGTCAATCAGTGATTGACAGATAAAAACACATATTTATATTGGTCAATCAATGATTCACCATGGATTAACCATTTTAAAAAAAGATCATTTTTCTAATTTTACAAAATTTCATATAGTTTTTGAAAAACAATTAAAAAAATAGATCATTTACCCATATATCTCATATTTCTTATGCTGTTTTTTTTTGGGCAATTTTTTTTTTTTTTTTTTAAGAGATGTAAGCTTTAATAACTTGGAAGGAGGACTACATGATAAAACCAGCACAGCAAGATTCATGTAAGCTTTAACTCTTAACGTTACTTTTTGTCTTTTATTTTTGTGGTTGATTTTAATTTCTCTGCTGAAATATAATCCATGAACTCCTTACCAGATTTTTGACGGGCAACAAGTTCAATGGAAGTGTACCCAACTCATTCCTTGTAGATTCTATGATTGGCGATATGTATGTTCGAGTAATTTCAATTCAAGATCTCTTTTTGTATCGTATATATAATGGTGCTAATAACGGTTTTGTATTTTTTTTTTTCCAGTGATCTGTCCTATAATAACTTTACTTGGTTAGATACCTCGTGCAATAGGAGCAGGTGATAATACGCTCTTAATATTGTCGCTTCTCTTTATTAATTTTGTGGCTTAATTGCAAAAGTAGCTTACCAATTTCTTTTCCTAAACCTTTCAGCCTTGACACTGTAAACACATACCGGAGTTCGTCCTTGCAAAGCCCGTAAGATTGTTATTCTCAGTACTTTCTTAATTTATATCATTAGCTAGCATGTCAATTGGGCACTTCTCTTCATCCCAAGTTAGGATGACTTAAGCTGAGCAGTTCTATTCATCCCGAGTTGTGATAGCTTCGGATGAATACTGTCAATATTTCTTTTTGATACATTTTGTTTCTCACTTCGTACAGAAAGCAGCTACTTCCTTGCTCGACCACACTCGATTGTCAAGCAAGTAAGAATTTTTTTTTTTACTTTTTGTTTTACTTTAGTATCAATGAAGAAAGAGAATAACTAATATTAGAGAAGCTTAGCACATTTTAATTGGGTTGACATCCACTAACCTCAGTTACGCATATATGCAACAGATCGTAGATCATCACTTCACATAAATTGTGGTGGGCAGAGTGTAACTATCAAAAATGCCAATGGAAGCCTTTCATATGATGGTGATTTAATCGACAGTTATGGCGCTGCAAAGAGTAACACTGGAAAATATTGGGGGTTCAGTAGCACCGGAGATTTTATAGACGGCCGTAACAGTATACATAGCCATATTGTCGAAAATAAGGATCTGTTCGGGGATTCAGAGTTTCTGTATTCCACAGCACGTAGATCTCCTATGTCTCTTACCTACTTTGCTTGTCTAGAGAACGGAACGTATACAGTGAAACTGCACTTTGCAGAGCTCATATTTGGAAAATTGAGCGGGATTGGCAAGCGCATATTTGATATTTACATTCAGGTACGTAC
>JAFMPE010172263.1:0-36456 GCA_024759925.1 Ficus religiosa
TCATGAGGCATGTTCACTAATTCTAAAAATAAGAACAAGATCAAGTAAGATGGCAAGCGAGCTTGCCTGTGTCGTACTGACCCGCATGAGGTCGGGTTGGACTATGGTTTGAGTTGGAAATGGACTGGTCGCCCCAACCACTCCATAGTTGCGCGCTCGGTACGAACACTCAAGTAAATGGCTCATAAGCAAGATAGGTTAAGAGAAGATATGAAGAATGTTATGAAAGTATAAGCAAGCATAAAGAAGCATAAATGGCTCATGCATGATTAAGTATGTGATGCTATAATGATGTTATGAGATGTTATGATATGTAAGCTATGTTATGTTATGTTGTTTTGTGTCACGGATAATTATGTTGTACTTGCTGAGCGAAAGCTCACGTCTTACGTCTATGCTGTAGGTAAGCAACCTATGGGCAACATCTGATATAAGATGGGGGAGCGTGGCAGAGCAACTGTGAAATGTTGGAATGTCGACCGCTACGCATTTTGTTTTTTTTATGAATATTTTATTTGACGTTAGAACATCACTATTTACTTATTGTTTATAGGCTCGATAAACATCTTTATTTATTTATTGCCTATACATTAATACGCTTGTATAAAAAAAATTTCTGCTAATTACACTAAGTAAATAAGTATGTTATGCATGCATGTATGTATGGTAACGGCCTGTGCTAGGTGGGTCGTTACAATGATAGTCTTAAAAGAGTCTTTCGTTGAAACTAGAGGAAAAGTCTATTTGAAGTCAATACCTTCCTTTTGTGTAAAGTCCTTTGCAACAAGACAAGCCTTATATCTCTCTAAATTACCCATCGAATCCCTCTTGGTTTTAAATATCCATTTGCAACCAATGGGCTTTGTACCTTCAGGCAATGTAACGAGATCCCAAATGTCATTGTCTTTTATGGACTTAATCTCTTCATTCATGGCCTCAATCCACTGTTGAGAGTTAGAACTTTGCATGGCTTAATGAAAGTTGATAGAATCGTCCTCCATCACTCCAATGTCATCCTCATGTTCTTGGAGAAAGACTATATAGTCATCTGGAATTAGATTTCTCTTTTCTCTTGTGGATCTCCTCAATGGCATTTGTTCTTGAGGTTGCTCTTCTGGAATAATTACTTCATCTTGTGTGGGGAGTTGTTCAACATTATCTTGATGTTCTGGACTTACCACTTGATCAATGTCAAGATTAGAAACCTGATCATTGTCAAAAGCAATTGTAGGAATAGAAACAGATTCCTCTTCAAAGACAAAGTCTTTAACCTTATTTCTCCCTCAAAACTCAATATCCTCAAAGAGCGTTGCAATTCCCGTCTTGAAAATGGACTTAGTAGTGGGATCATAAAACTTGTAACCTCTTGATCTCTCAAAGCATCCAATAAAGTAGCAGCTTATTGTTCTTGAATCCACTTTTTTTTTCATTTGGCCTATAAGGCCTTGCCTCAACTAGAGATCCCCAAATGTGAAAAATGCTTAAAACTAGGTTTCTTGCCCATCCAAAGCTCATAAGGGGTTTTGGCTGCTGCCTTAGTTGGTATTCTACTGAGATTATAAGCTGCAGTCTTTCGTGCTTCTCCCCAAAGAGATTCTGGCAAGGTGGAATGACTAATCATAGTCCTTATCATGTCTTTAAGTGTCCTATTTCGTCTCTCAGCTACACCATTCATTCTAGGGGATCCTGGCATGGTATACTGTGGAACTATTCTGCATTCCTCTAGGAATTTAGTAAAAGGCCCTGGACGTTGTTCACCTGATTCGTCATATCTGCCATAGTACTCACCACCACGGTTAGATTTAATGCTTTTAATTTCTTTTACTGAGTTGGTTCTTAACTTCAGTTTTGTAAGCCTTGAACATGTCCATTGACTGGGACTTCTCATGAATGAGATATAGGTAGCCGTAATGTAAGTAATCGTCTATGAATGGAATGAAATATTATTGACCATTTCAAGAATATAATGTAAGTAATCATAGGAAATAGTCCACAAATATCTATGTGAATTAGTTCTAAGACATCCAAAGTTCTATTGACACATAATCTTCTTATGTTTGTTTGTTTCCCTTTAATACAATCAACACAAACCCCAAAGTCTGTGAAATCAAGGGAATCAAGAATCCCATCAGATATAAGTCTTCAATTCTACTTTTGGAGATATGACCTAAGCGCTTATACCATAATGAAGCGGAATTCTCATTGGTTAATTTCCGTTTCATACCGCGTGAATTCACATGCAAGGTTTCATTAAATGACGCAACTGTATCAAGCAAATATAAGTTATCATAAAAGGATAGAGAACCGGTACCAATAATATTTGAATTCAAAGAAAGACTAAACTGACTATTTCCAAAAGAACAAGAATAACCAAATTTGTCCAAAACAGAAATATAAACCAAATTCCGTCTGAATGATAGTACAACATATGTCTTTTTAAATCCAAATAATATTCAATCTTTAATTATAACCTAAAATTTCCTATAGCCTCAACTTCCACTGATTTGTCATCGCCCACATAGATGAATCTTTCAGCATATTTGACTTTCATTAACTCAAGAAACCCTGCATAGACACACTTATGTGAGTAGTAGTACCAGAATCCATCCACCAAGTGTGTCTTGGTACTGAAGCTAAATTAACCTTAAAACAAACCAGGGTGAGAAGTGTACCTTTATTTGCACACCAAGCATAATATTTGGTACATTCCCTCTTCATGTGTCCAGGTTTATTATAGAAGTAATAGCCAAATTCTTCATCTTGGTTCTTTTGCTATTTCTTTTGAGCTGTACCACTTTCAGATTCCTTATCCTTTTTCCTTTTCCTGTTCTTGTCCTTAGATGTACTTGCCAAGTGAGCACTTTCAGTTTTCTCTTATTTTAGCCTTTCTTCCTCTTGCGCACAATGAGAAATGAGCTCATTCAGAGACCCTTTGTCCCTTGACAGTTATAACTGACCTTAAATTGAATGAATTATGCAGGAAGCAAAATCAAAACTAAATGCACGAGCAAATCCTCAGACAACTCCAACTTAGTGTCTTTAGTTTTGAAGCCAGACGAGACATCTCCATGATGTACTCCCTTATATTTCCTTTTCCTTAATACCTCATTGAAATCAAGCTTGCCAGAAGCATACTTGTTTCAGCCTTATCGTTTTAACAAAATGTTTTTCAATTTCCTCAAGAAACTCTTTGGCTGTAGTAACCTTTTCGGACACAGCACCCCTAAAGGCTTCCGGAATTCCATGCTTTATGATCATAAGACTCATGCGATTTAATGATCCCACTTTTCCATGTCTCTTTTTTCCTCAATGGAACTTTTATCTATAATGTCTGTTGGTTGTTCAATCCTTAGCGCAACGTCTACATCCATGCAACCGAGAACGATTATAACGTTCTCTTTCCAATCCTTGAAGTTGGTCCCATCTAGCATGGAGATGGAATTGACATTAGCATATATAGTAGAAGCAGATACACTAATTGAACAGAGAACAAAACAAGCAAAATAACATGTTCACATAAGAATCCATATTAAACAATCAATAAATTCAAATAACGGTGGCCCCATCACTAGATACCTAATACAACATTAATATTTAGTCTTTGGACAGAAATATTAACTTGTAAGTGGTACTCTTGGTGCAGTAATCAAATATTGACAATAAGTGCTGTCAAACAATAGGTCTATCTTTAGATCGACTTATTATTCACATGGAACACCTTATAATTGTCACATATTTATTACCACAAGTGTGTATGTAATTCGGCCAAATATTAACCTTCATTTGGGCCAATCAATATTTGCATGAATTACATACACACAATTATCTTAATATTTCAAATAAATTAATCTACACAAGAGACGTTACTTTGGTAACATGTTACTTCAATCAATCTATTTTAGAATATTAGACATCCAAAAGATATAATCAATAAACTAAAATTTGAATTAAATTGATAGAGAAAAGAAAAAAATTAAAAAAATTTACAATTTTTTTTAATTGTGTGCAGTGCCCAAATATAGGGCTATAGCACCCCTGCCAACCGTTTCGCAGCCTGGGTCCATACCTGGGTCGTACGAGCACGCTGTAGCGCCGAAAAAGTGCGTTATAGCACCTGTATGATCTGTAACAGTTTCCAAAGTCCGAAATTCAAAACTTGGGGTCGAAAATTCGCATTCTAAAGCCTAATGTGCAAATTTTTAACCCAAAAATTCTTCCTTAATGTCTTTAATTCACAACAAAACATCAATATATCATCATATCATCATCAATGAGAGAAGATTCCGGAATTTTGGAAGAACAAAATCAAAGAATCCATAACCATAACCATTTTTAAATCCAACAAATCAAACTTAATTTAAAAGGAAAACTTAGTTCTCAGTGGTTTAACATGGAGAAGGCTCTGATACCACTTGTTAGAATAAGTAACCAAAACTTTATGGAGAAAATCTAATTCATCCAAAATCTACCATATCAAATCATCGAGAGAATGAAAGCGGACACATACCTTGATCCATGGAAAGGAGATGATTGTGGGTTATAGTTCTTCCAATGTTATTCTTACTGATAACATTAAGATAAATGCAATTTTCCTTTAGAGAATAATTTATGTATTCTTACTGATGATGAGATGTTAGAAAGAATAAGAATAAATATATCGTATGAATTAAGGACCATAACCATTTAAAATAATTGCAGTAGTTATACTTTTTCATATTTCTATTTTGGCCCATCTTAAAATTAGAAATATGGAATTAAGTCTTTACACATAATAAAACCATAACGTATTTAATGCCCAATAAAATTAACCTTAGTTAGATCACTTTAAATGCACTGAATTTTAAGATAGCCTATAATACACATTTAATTATATATGTAGGCTCACATGTTCAATTATTTTCCAACAACCAAGAAATGGTGAGGCGTCGTTGAGATCGTGCTGGAACATTTCAAATTCGACAACAAGAGGAGCTGCTCCTGTCTCTCGTCTCCAGATAACATCGTACAAGTTTGATCCAATCAGAAAATTTTAGATCCAACGACTGTGTTAAAGTTCCGGCTAAGATCCAATGGTGCGGCATAGAGAAGATCGAAATGTTTTCGGTCAGCTTGTCGAAGTCGAGCAAATGGCAAGAGAGATCATTGTGCTTATGGTTGGCACCAGAGACACAAACATCAATCGGATTTGTGAGCGAACCTAGTTTTTTGATGACCCTGAGCTTGCTTGAGATCTTCTCTGAGTCTCGAAAGCAATTGCTTTCGCTCTTTGGCCTAAATTTCCACCAGTAAAGCTCGATTAGCTTAGGAAATAGAAATTTGGACTAGCATTCGAAGAAATACATGAAGAGGAAAGGAAGATCATTTCGTCTTCCCCAACACTCTTGGAAACCAAACAAGGAGGTTAGGCAATAGGCATTGCAAACGTAGTAGTTTACAGACCTTTTGCTTCTATCAGAGAACGTCAGAATCGGAAGGATTGTTGGGAAGAGAATTTCAATGGCACGTGGTCGAAATGCTGGCCGTGATTTGAAGCGTTGTTTGCAAGGTTTTGTAGATTGAAGCCTTCCGAGCAAATTGGTGTAGGCGGTGTAGCCGAAGAGCGATGACGAACACTTGTCAGACATTGGATGTGACGAGATGAGGGAGAAAAACCAGAGCAAGAGAGAGAGATATCTGCAATTGTTTGAGGGAAAGAGACTAAGCTATAGAGAGAATGGAAGAAGAACATAAACAAGCACCAAAAATATGTGCAGGAGAAATATGGAAAATTTCCCTTACAATTTAAGATATTTCTTATTTAAAAAATCTAACATGCTAAATTACCAATAATTTACTTGAAGCGGCAAAAAAATGAAGAGGTGTCCAAAAAGTGGTCTTTTTCTTAATTTTTTTCAAAAAAAAAAAAAGTTGTAAAAATTAGATTGTGTGGTCTTTTTAATCAGCTCATTTAATAGGTGACCCATTTTTTTAATTTAGGAAAATTATCATTTATCGTTTTTCAGATTTGATCAATCAATAGTTGACTAATAGTCAATTAGTGACTGATTAATTATCAATCAGTGATTGGCTATGAAATTTTGATAATTTACATTATGGTTGTGAATCAGTAATTGACTGTATGTCAATTTAAGAAAATTGAATAATCATATGAAAAAGTGAATTTTTTTAACTAATTTTTAAAAATTTTAACCATTTATTAAAAAAATTATTTAAAAAAAAGATTATTTAGTTATAAATCTTTAAAAAAAAATTAAAAATGTTAAATGTTGAACTCCCTCTTCTTATTCTTCTTCGTCGGGGTGGGAGGCGATTTCAGCTCAGACGAATACCTTGAACACCAAATCCAATTTCCAAAGTTGCCCATTATCACAAAAAGGAAAAACAAATTCCCAATAAAATCTTCGACACAAATAATTTCGAAAGAAACAAAACGTAGAACTTGACTTACGAACACCAACTTTTGCAGTAAACGACAACTGGGTTTTGATTATTTATTTGACTGAATTTGATTTCTGGCGGGGTTTTGATAATAATTTTGTTTTTTTCAATTGAACTTGTTCTGTTCTGTACATTTATATTTGTATGTATAAAAATGATGTCTCTTTCCTTTGTCAGATGAAGATTTTGTTTATTTGTAGTGCTTTGGCATCTGGGCTATGGTTGAATTTGATTTCTAGAGGGTTTTTTTTTTTTTTTTTTTTTTTTTTTTTTTTTTTTTGAACTTGTTCTGTTGAGTTGAGGATTGAAGAAAAGGAGAGATTTTGAGTAGGTTATGTTTTGTTAATCGGAAAAATGAAGAGAAAGATTTGAAATTTAAAATTTGAAATCACTCCCAACCCATATGCAAATTCTCTCTTCCGTAATGAAGTCCTCTGCCTGTCGGGGGGCCGTGGAAAGTTAGGAGGACCGCCGTCTATAATACTATGAGTT
The DNA here is from genome assembly GCA_024759925.1 of Ficus religiosa. Taxonomy (NCBI): domain Eukaryota; kingdom Viridiplantae; phylum Streptophyta; class Magnoliopsida; order Rosales; family Moraceae; genus Ficus; species Ficus religiosa. Next base: position 6,931 of record JAFMPE010172263.1, read on the forward strand.
CAGATGCATTAAAACTATAGATAAGCAATATCTCAGCTATTGAAATTCCTCAAACAGCCTTATAAAATGACCACTACCTGTTAGAGTTTCTAAATAAGACTCTACCACAAATTTTTTCTTTTTGAAAATCCAACAGGAAAAAATAAACTAAAGGAATCATTTTTGGATCCTCCAAACCACTTTATCATCTTCGAGTGTCAAATTTTGAATTTCAACATCTTAAAACTTTACCCTTCACAAAATATTGCACTTGAACAAAATCATTCTACAATTATTTCACAAGCAAATAAAATCAAAATAGAAATCTTAAGCCAATTTCTTTCATTAAGAAAAAAGATATAGCAATTATTCCACAATAAATGGATACAATTTCTCAATCTCCCATGAAAGATGGGTAAAATACCAAAACATTGTCGTCACTCGTCAAGCTACTTATTTAATGATCTATCTAAAACAAAAAAGCTACTTATTTAACGACGGTGTCACCAGAAAATGTATCTTCTTTCCTGGCCTGAGGTGTCGTCAATGGAGTGTCGAGGTCCACAAAGATCCCAAGAATCCATTAAAGTCGCCAAAAAAAGAATGCAAATCCAAAGTCACAACCTGCTTTCTTAAAATCTGGACAATTTACTTGCTCTCAACATCATATATATCCGTTCTGGAATACATCTGTTAAAGGAATCAAGCATACTAGAGAGGAGGCAACAGATTAAACGATTCCAAAAAAAAGGGGGGCGGGGGGAATTTCACAGCAAAAAAGAATGACAGATCACTGATCAGCATTTGATATAACCATATGCATGATTCCTTGGCATTCACAAGTGAGAAATTATTCTTTTCAAAGATTCCTTCAAGGAAAGAAGTTGAAATGATAGATCATCCTTCAAAGACAGGATATAAGTATCAATGTATGGAAATGAGAAACAATACCATATTTCGTAAAACTCTCATAAGATCATGGCAAAAGTTAGGTTAAGACCCTTATTACCAATTTTATTCCACAATTTGAAATAGGTCCAAGGAAATGACAACAATCTTCAATGAGAAAGGCAAGGCAAGAAAATAAGGTTCTCATTATCATTTGTTATACTAGTGCTGAGCCAATGAGAAAACTCAACTAGGAGTCTGCAACAAAACGCTGTACCGAACCGCCATCAGTTCCAACAGTAAAAATCTCATAAATTCCTTTTTTTTTCCCCTAATAAAACAATTAGAGCATAGAGGAGTTCAACATAATGTTGGTTGACCAATGTATGTTATCGCTCATAAATTATTTTTTTCAATCGAATTAAAACTATAAGGGCACATAGAGTTCAACAGGTGTTGGTCAACCAATGTATGTTATCGCTCTTTTAACATTTCCTCAGCATCAACAAAATCAATAACAAGAGCTGTACAAAGGCCTAATAAATTAGTAGAATGCTGGAACTTAGAAATCAAAAAGGGTACAAATTATCAAGAGAGCCCTTCGGCTTGAAGAGAGGTCAATTCCTAAAATTCTTTGGTGATTCTTCTCCCCAGTGAAAAAAGGTTACAGGGGCAGTGGCATACCAAGATAGCCTTTGGGTGGCAATCTGTGTCTCCATCTACCACAGTCAAACTAATTCAAATCCAAAACCTTGTTGAGGAGAATGGACAGTCTTACCACTCCATCAAATGATAAGTAATTCCTATCTCTAATATATTACCATGTTAATGCAAAATAGCCAAACTTGTGCAATTTAAGGGAAACCATGAAATTTCTATTCACGGCCCCATTCTTTTCCCCTCACCTCAAAACTACTGCTAATCTATCCCTAATAAGCAACGAAAGTAAAATTGCTACAAAGTAAAGAGAAGAGAAAAGAAGCATTGAAATAGTTTCACAATCAGGCCTATATACAGAAAAGGATAAAGCTTAGTTATTATTCTGTCTCCTAATAAGTGAAACTACAAGTTATCTTTTGTAAAAACTCTCGAATGTGGGTAGAGAAACTCCTCATTTCAATCACAACCAAGATTTGCCGATCATTTAAGCCCAAGAGATTTGAGCCTGTTTGGCATTACTTTTACTTAAGTTTTTGTCTAGTAGACTGTAGAAGAAGAGAAGTAAATGTGCTACAGCAGCAAGTGTTTGGAACCAAATTTTTAAAAGAGCTTAATAGGGCAAAACTTAAAATTGAATTTTCTAGTAAGCAACAAAAACATAATGGTGGTGTTTATAAAGTCTTCTTAGAACTATGGTAATAAGTTTCAAAGTTTAAGGAAAAAAGCTTTCTTGATAAGTCATATTTTATGACTTTGACAGGAAGCTTTTCCAGAAGGCCAGCTGCATCTCTTCCGCAATGTCGGCTAAACATTCCGAGGAGTAATTTTTGGATGGGGAAACCAAGAACTGCTTTTAAGTAATGTCAAACAGGACGTGGTCGTCCGTAAGCCTTCAATCAAATTGACAACTAATCCATTTTTTGGCAATCAAGATCAAAATGCTTCTGATAAATGCTGGAATATATTCACCACCAACAATTAAAACAAGTTGACACAAAATCACCAATCATGAGGAACGGATGTTGGAAATGCACCACATTAAAAATTTCTCTTAAAAAATTATAACAAAAAACAAAAGGATACACCAAGTAAAAGCCATGAGCAAATGCCCCAGCCAAAACAGCCGTAAACAAACGATCCCTTAGAACGGGATTCCTCCGCAGGGAGAGTCGAACTGAAAAACCAAATATCAACAAAAGGAAAGAAAGAAAACCCAGTTAGGAAATAAGGTGAAAAAAAAAATCCAATAAAAAAACCCCCCCAGAATTAATAAAAACAGAACAAGAGAGAAAAATCTTATATACATATATAAGATATATATATATATATATAAACTCACTGAGAGGAAGAACAGGGGCGTAAATAAGAGGCACCAAGAACTTAAAAGGGGGTCCCTTGTTTTGCTTCCTTATTACAGCCTCCCTATCAACGTAAAAAAAATTCAGAGATTAAAACGAATATCACCAAATGATTTTTACTTTTATAAACAAAATGAGTAAAAATTAAAAGAAAAAAATGGTGGGATTAAGATGGAGTTGTTTTGGAGGACTCACTGGGTGGAGGAATCGGATGGTGAGGCCATGGCGGGCTTCGAGACGATCGAGATCGGAGGACAAAGAGACAGAGAGACGGTCCAAATCCAACCAAGTTTTGCTGCTCAAAATATTCCAAAGGTAGGCTCGTCTAGACTTAGGTATTCTCCTCTCTCTTTTTTACTTTTTATTTGCCGTTTTTTCTCGGGGGGATTTTTGACACGGATGTCCCCAAACTTGTTGAACTTTAACAACTCAAGTCATAAACTTTTTAGGAAACGTTTGGGAGAACAATTAGAGATTGACTTTAAAGATAATTTCACTAAAATTTGTATGAATTGAAAATGCATGTTTTTTTAAATTTGAGAGTCATAGAATCCAAACTCTAAACCTTTTTTATAGAGTTAGATACAGAATTATTGATATTTTATATCTGGAACTACTTAAAAATGTATTTTTGATGCTAAAATTTTTGGAAAAAAGTAAAAGTCTTGAGTTGTGCATTTAATTAAGAATAATTGAAAACAAATTTGATTTGGCGCGTGTGTTTTTGTTGACTTGTTAATTAAGAAAATACAATTTATAAACAAAATCTAAAATAAATTTGGCCCCTATTTGGGTGAGGTTTCGGAAACCATATTTCTAAAATTTTTTTTTTTAATCTTTTTCTTCAACTCAAAACTATTTTTAACTATTCTAATATATAAATATCTACAATAAACTAAAACTTTAAAATTAATAACTTTGTTATTTCAAGTCTAAATGAGATGATTTTTTTTTTTAAATTACATAGAATTTTGAAATAAACAAAATAAGATCTATATTGATATTTTTTTTCAGAACGCATTTCAAATTTTTACATTTTTTTCAATTCAAACAATTCATTTCAACCAAATGCATAATTCCAAAACTCAATTCCAATTAAAATAACTTTGATTCTCCAATTTAAGTAAACCAACTAAACGGGCCGTAAAAAGTTTTTTAAATTGGTACAGCCTAAACTTATCGCATAACTGCAATTTACGTATTAAATTTTTAATTTTGACAATTTAACACTCTGAATTTACGAATATGTAGCACTCTACTCCCATTATATGTTGATTTTTTTTTTTAAATGAAAATTGACACTTGACTTGGAAAATAAGGTGTTAATCAAGAGCATAAAATTGTCTTTGTTTAATAAATGTTAATGTAAGTTTATATTTAAAACAAAATTAATTCACAAAATCTTGTTACAATAATACTAAATTAAAGATCTTAACCTTAATAAATTTAGATTAAAATAAATAAAAATGACAATTAATATCATTAATTACAACTCATATACAAATATCATGTTAATTTCTTACAAAAGGTTAACATTATTATCAACGAAGTAAACTACTATAGATTTATGTGTTCAAAATGTAAAATGTCAAAATTAAATGTCTAGGATGCAAATTGTAACTGTGCGATAAATTCGTGGTGCACCAATATATTAAAAAAAATTTTAATTATTCAGTATCCCTCATTTTAATTTAACTTCTTCTAATTAAATTATGATGGAAAGTTCATGTACACTTATTAAAATTCTCATATGCAATGAAAAATTTCTAAATCCAATTCATAAATAATGTAAATCTTTCAAATTCAAATCCTTAATTTAATGAAAATTTAATAAAATGAGATATTACAACAAGTTAAAAGGTTCAAGTGGTAAATAATCCAAATTAAAAAGGGTAAATAGCTCAATTATTCCCTAAATTTTGAACCTCGCACAACTTTGGTCCCTTATAATTTTTTTTGTAGTTGTAATGCCCCAAAACTAGTAAAATGTTATTATAATTGTCATTTTCCTTCATTTTTGAGTGGCACCCGTTAGTAATTTAGTCAAAAAGTGATGGTGTCTAACAGATTCTATCCAAAAATTAAGGCTTTGTTTGGTTTGTTAGTTTGGGTTGGAAATTTTAAGTTTAGTTGGAGATAAGTTAAGTTGAGAATTTGAGTTGAGTATTTGGTAAAAATTTTGAGTTGAAAAGTTTAACTTGAGTTGAGTGTTTGATAAAAAAGTTTGAGTTGAAAAGTTTAACTTTAGTTAGGGCCCTGTTTGGATGTAAAAAATTTAATTTATAAAGTTTAACTCAAAGTTAACATTACATTGTAGGTTGTGAATGGAAAAATGGAAAAATTAAGCTATTTCCCAACTTCACCCTTGAAAATGGAAGAAATTTTCTCTCCCACTTTCTCTCACATATTCTAAAAAAAATAATTTGTAGAGAGAGAAAAAACTCTCTCTCTCTCTCTCTCTCCAACAACAACAACAACAACATTGGTCAAACCCCAACCCAAAAATCTTCACACCAGCACGCAGCATAGGGCTTCGTTCCCTTCCAAACCCTCTCTCTCTTTCTCTCTCCTCACTCACTTTCTCTCTCTCTCTCTACCCATTATATCCAAAACCAAAACCCACAAAGTACTTTCAGGTCCTTCCTTGTCCGATCCCTTTCGAATTCAATGACTTTGCATTGCAGATCGTGATTTGTCGAACTGGCTCTTGGGTTTCTCCCGATCCGTATATCCGTACGATCATCCACGCCGGCGATGAAGCCGTCGACAAAGAAGGAGAGGAAGAAGAATATGATGATGAATCCTGTGTCGTTGTGAGATGGGAATGCCCAAAGCTGAGCGATGAGATGAGCAAAACAGGGGACGAAGAAGACGAAGACGAGTGCTTCTACAAGTCCCTTGATTGCATTGTGTCCACATCTTGCTCTTACTCCACTTACAACTCCGATTCCGACCAAGAACCTGACGACGATGGGCGAGGAGGGGGGGTGCTGCAAGTGGTGGGTGGACAGTGATCAATAACTGTGAGATAGCACAAGAATTGAGCACACTATAAACTAAGTTTAGTTTATTGTGCAATGGTCCAACTGAGAGTTAGGAATAGAATGGCCTTCCAAACAACAATAACTCAGTTTGAACTCAAAAATTTGAGTTCAAACTAAGTCACCAAACGTCCCCTAATATAAAGGACTACCGGAGTAACATATTTAATAGTTAATGGTTATTACAGCTAAAAAAAAAAACAGTGAATGCTCCTAAACTATTAAATTATTGCTACAATAGTCATTTTCGTTAGTTTTTGGACGAAATCCATCAATAATTTAGTAAAAAAAGTGATACTAACTAATGAATTACATCCAAAAATTAACAGAAAATGACTATTGTATCTACGTTTTAATAATTTAGGGGCATTTCAGCTAAGAAAAAAAAAAGATCAGAGATCAAAGTTATACATGATTAAAAGTTTAGAGACCAATCTAGCAATTTACCTAATTGAAAATTTAAAAGACAAGTTGTTAAAATCGACAAGGTTAAAAGACCAACCATACTAAAAACCTTTTCTCGAAAACATAAGGACAACTTTTTTTGGTGATTGAAGACACAAGAACAACTTGATTCAAAGTGAACAAAAGGATATAGTGGTAGTCCCATTATTTCCATGTTTTCGTCCCCACAGACAGGAATCCCTTTTCCTAGATACGGTAGAGACAGGTTCTTTATATAGCTTTTCTCAACAGGCCATCCGAAGCCTACCCTGTCATCACCAAACTAAGTTTCAACAGTCGAAACTAGAGCGAGATCTAAGGGAAGGCAATGAAAATCAAACCCAGGTGAACGAATAGGAGAAGTCTAGCAAAGGCACCCATCACTTTGTTAACTCATCCACCCTTATCAGTGTAGTAGGTAGGTAGGTAGGTAGGTAAGTAAGTAAGTAACAAAAAAAAAAAAAAAAAAATGATTCAACGCACATCATACCTATTCAAAATGATTCAATAGTGTTGCTGAATTGTCTTTCTTGGGTAGTCGTTTTTTCTTTATGCAAAAAATGACATGTAGTTTGTTAGTCTTTTTTAATATAATTAAAATTCCATAAATTATCTTTTGTATTCCATTACTTTATTTCTTTTATATCTTTTGATAAAGTCTGGTATGAAATTCTCGCTAGGATATTCCTTGGATCATAATTTTTTTCTATATGACATCTTGGCATCATAATTTTTACCATTTTTGTTAGTTTCATAAAGAAAAAAAAAGATAAAACAAAATCAAAACTATTCCTTTCCCATATTTCTGAAAAGATTAGAGAACTCAAAAAAAAAAAAAAAGAAAAAAAAAAGACACCCTTAATTGGTTACATTTGTTTTTAATAATATCTATTAATAATATTTAGCATCATTTTAAATATGTTATGAAAAATGTAATATTTTAATTTTAAATATCAAAATATAAACTTGAAACCAACAAATTTCAACTTGTTCGTTTTTTTAACCAATGTAAACCGATTTTTTATAATTGGTTAAATTTTAATTTTAATAAAATTATGGACTTCTAAAGTTTTAGCCTCTGTTTGATAAGATAGTTGGAGATGAAATTTTTAATTTAGAGTGGGTTGACTTTTCAAAAACTAATTATAAATTTTGTTGACTTTTTAGAAAAAAAACGACAAAAATTAAGATGAAAAAAATACAGTTTAATTGAAGTTAAACTTGAATACCAAACAAATGCTTAATTTACTGTAAAAATTTAAAGATGTAAAAACTAAAAAATAGTTTTGAGTTAAAAAAAAAAAAAAAAACATTTGAAGATATGGTTGGAGAAGTCCCCTAAACGGGTCCTTAGGATCTCAATTTAGATTTCAAGATGTATTTTGTTGGAGGGTACTTTCATCACAAGAAAAAATATCATTGATGGCGTGTTGACTTTGCCCAAACATGGTCCACCCAATAATGCACAAGCTTTGCATGGAAAAGAGCCCAAGTCTTAAGGTCGGGCGCCTCACTCAAGTGACTTCACCAAAGGCGTCTCTCAAAAGTGACCTTTGCCAAGGCACCTCCTGATCCATTTTTTGCCAAGGCGCCTCACAAAGGCCCAACTTGGCCACTGGCCAATTTTCCGATCCATGATTGATGCCGTAATTAATGCATTTATTAACAATCAAGTGATTGATCTATCACGTGAGAAAAACTATATACTATCCATTTGTGTAAATGTTGATAATCTATATCAATTACCTTTGATGGTCTATAAATTTCTCTTATTTGAAAGGCGAAGGTACACATTTTTAACGTACTAAATTTCTATTTAAATTCTCTACACAAATTTGTTAACTTATTATTGGAGTTTCCTATCGTACCACACTAATGATCTCATTTTTATTTGTTTATCTTCTAGGGTTCTTGGTATTAAACATGATGTTGTTATCATGTTCTCAATCCAAGTGTTCAGTTGGTCCAGATTACAATGACATGTTTTTGGTGTTGGGTGAATTTTGTAACAATAGTTGGTGCACTAGTTTGAAATGGAATTTTATGTTGGAATTAGTTTTCAAAAACTAGTTTTAATTTTTATTAATTTTTTAGAAAAAAAAAATTGATATGAAAAACTTAGATCCAAACTGGTTGGGCAACCGCATGCTTCATAATAGATTCTTATTCTAAGTAGTTAGAATTTTTTCTCATGAAATAGCATGGTGAGATGGCTATGAAAGAGAACCTCTATGATACAGAGTCCTTCATCCCAACTCCGTCTCTTTTTAGGCGACAAATAAGGTCTTTTGTGAGAGTTCAAGTCTACTATCCTATTTTTCATCTCATTATTTGTCCCCTCAATATTACTGTGACAATTGATTTATTTGCTCAGATAGTTTTAGTGTTTAGTATTTGTAATATGATCTTATTTTTAAATTAATATGCATGACAAAATAATTTTGAAGAACAACTAACAAGATAGAAAATGTAAAATAACATATTCGGTTTTGACTCATTTTGAAACGCAGGAATGAGAACGACCACACGGAGGCCTTATGTCATCCCTGTCCATTATCATCTAATCATTGTCGAGTTTTTTTTTTTTTTTTCCCTCCTTCTTCTTCTCTTCTCTTTTTAATTAGCCTACAACCCTGATTTGTCTCAAGTAAATCAAATTGCTTAATCGAACATATAAAAATAACAAATTGCTGGAATCTGATGCATTGTGGCGTGAGAATTAGTCAATAATCATCGACTAAAAAATGGAGTTGGATTATATCTTGAAAAAAGTATTTAGTTACAACCTTTATTTACACCTTCTGAATCTCACTACATAATTTTTTTTTGATAAATTGTTAGATCAGTCCCTAAACTTTTAAGCAAATAAGAATTTGGTCCTTAAACTTATTTTTTAATAAAAATACCCCTAAACTCTTAAATTGGTGAGAGTTTGATCTCTAATCTATTTTTTTTTTTTGGTCAAAATACCCTGTAACTATTAAAAAATGTGTATTTTGATCCTTCTGTTAATTTTTTAAAGGAGAGTAGTGTATGATGGTGGAGTGACTTTGCTGAAGGAGGTCGTCTCAGCTCGCAGAAAATAATAAAAGACTTCATTTTTTTTTGAACAAAAGTACTATATTACACTAAAAATTCAATAAGTTCAAAAACTCCAACTCTTAAAAAATGTGTATTTTGATCATTCCATTAATTTTTTAAAGGAAAGTAACGTATGGCGGCGGAGTGACGTTACTGTAAGAGGTTGTCTCAGCTCGTAGAAAATGATAAATGACTTCATTTTTTTGAACAAAAGTACTATATTACCCTAAAAATTCAATAAGTTCAAAAAATCCCCAACAAAAAAAAAATAATCTTTTGTGAATTAGAAAAAAAAAAAAAACCACCAAATCATAAGTAATCAGAAAAAATAAAATTTTCACAAATAGACAAATAAAAGATGGTTTTTATTTATTGCCTTTTATTTTAAACTGTTTGTCTCTTCAAAATAACCAACATTTTTATTTCTCTCTTTATTATTATTATTATTTTTTCCTCGTTTTTAAAGATTTGTAAGTTTTTTTTATAAAGATAATTTTTGTTGGATATTGTTTTGAGCTTATTTATTTTTTAGGGTAACAAAATACTCTTATTCAAAAACAAACATCTATCGTCGTACTCTGCTAGCCGAGGTGACCTTCCCCATTGGTGTTACGCCATCATCATAACCCCATCTTAGTTAAAAATTTAACATGAGGACCAAAACACGTATTTTTAAAGAGTTTAGAGGTATTTTAACAACAAAAAATAGATTAAGGACCAAAATTTCACATCCTAAAAATAGATTAAGGACCAAAATCTCACATACTTAAAAGTTTATGGGTACTTTTACCAAAAAATAAAATTTAAAAACCAAACTCTCGTATATTTAAAAATTCAGGATCAATCCAATAATTACCTCTTAAAAAAAAATCTTTTACAAAGAAATATGATTATATCCCATTTTCCCTCGATTTGAAAGGGTCCAAATCCCGAAATTTTTTCCTACTATATTTCCTGAAATCAAACGTATATAATTTGCCAATGAATAATAATAATAATAATAATAATAATAATAATAATAAAAGCCCACTGCTCAATATTCGTTTCATATTCGAAATTATTACCGTACAGCTATATCTGTTACCTCTAACTTCAAAATATAATGGACCGTTTTTCTATAACAGTTTTGCTAGGACATTCGATTATTTCACTATTCAAATCATTATAAGAAAAAAAAAATTCATTGTAGAAATATGATGACAAGAAGAAACTATACAGCTTTATCAGCCCCCCCCCCCCCCCCCCCCAAAAAAAAAAAAAAAAAAGAGACACTCTACAAGTATTTTCTCTGGGAAAAAAAAAAAAAAAAGAAAACATAGACGGGAATTAACCTTAAGAAAGGAATGAAATTAAAAAAAAAAAAAAAAAAAGAGTAGAGCGGTAGACAACTAAAATTTAGGAAAAAAGTTCTCTAAAAAGGAAAAAGGAAAAAAAAAAAACACTTGCAAAAAAATATATTTAGAAAAAAAAATTGAATAACCTTTCCATTTATATTTACAGCAAAATTGAAATAAACCTTTGAAGAAAATGAAAATTAATAAGAAAAATGTAAGAGATACCAATTCTAATCACAATTTTTTAGTATAAACTTATGTGATATATAAATTACCTTTTTTTTTATTGATAAATGTTTAAAGCATCATCACCTCAATTAATTGCATCTACTAAAGAAAATATAATACGTAAGTTAGTACTTAAAAATTTGGGATTACAAGTATCCCTAGCACTATTTAATTAATAAAATAGTTTTGTTGAAACTTAAATAAAATATTATCTTAAAAAAAACCCCCCAAAAAATGAATAAAATAAAAAGAAAGGTTGTGGTAAAGTCCTTTTAATATATCTTATTGATAGAGCTCATTTTATAAATCGTTTGATATATTTCACAAGTTAAGATGTTAATTGTATATGATACTTATGATGCATCTTAACTCGTATTATCAAAGTCTAAGAAACTAAAAAAAACTTCAAAGGAAAAAAAAACCCCTTCCATTGGAAACCTCACCCCCCCGGTAGCCTCGTCAGTGGCCCCCGCCCCCCAGCCCCCAGCCCCCCCCCCAATCGACTTTTGGCAACGACGAGGACCCCCAGCAAATTCATACCCATGAAACCCACCCCACCCCACCACCCCTTTCTTGACGTTCGGCGACATTGAGCCCCCTCGGCACGTTTGACGACTGACAAAGAAACGAGGGGATTTCAATTTTTTTTTTCTTTGGTGCAATCCTGTATATGATTGTCTATTTTAGTAATTGTACACATTTACTTTCTTGTCCATTCAATTAAATTTGAATGACATTAAATGGACTTTTATCGATAAGGTTTATGAAATAGGTTTTATTACAGTCTTTTCCTCAAATAAATTGTTAAAAATTATAAATTTGTTCAAAAAATAAAAAAAGAAATTTATAACAAAATTTTTTTTGAAGGAATCTATTACAATAATTTGGTAACAAAAAAGTTCAAAATTCAAATTGTGAGAGTTTGTAGGAGGTAGCGACAGGGCAACAGGAATAGAGTAGAGGATGGGGGCTTGGCTTTGGGGTCTTCCAGAAAGACCCAAAACAAAAACATAAAAGAAAAAAAAGAAAAAGAAAAAGAAAAAAGTAATGAAATCGGACGGTAGAGAAAGTAGCGTCAAAACAAAGCCCCAAAATAAAAGGCTTACTATAAAGCCCCGTTTCTCCCCTCCCTCCTCTTAAACCCCCCGTACCAAAGCCAAGTCTCCACTCTTCTTCCTCATCAGCCGTCTCTCTCTCTCTCTTCCGCTTTCTCTCTCCTCCGCTCTCTGCAACAACTCCTCCTCCGCCATGGTAACTCTCTCTCTTTCTCTGATTAGATTGCCGATCTTTCGGTTTGTGAATCTCTTGCTATGTTCAATCTAGGGTTATGCAGATCGATCTTCTTCTTGTCTTTCCTGAATTGTGTTCATTTCTTGATATAGATTGTTTGATAGTTTTCGGATTTTTTTTTTTTGTTTGTAGGCTTTGCCAAACCAACAGACTGTTGACTATCCGAGCTTCAAGCTCGTCATCGTCGGTGATGGTGGAACAGGTTACATTTCTTCTTCTTTTTTGTTTTTTTTCTTGTTCTTGTTGTTGTTATATAATCTTTTCGTGTTCTTCATCTAGTTTAGGGCTTTTTTCTTAAAGAAATTGTGGGATTAGGGTTTCGATCTTGTTTTTAAAATTTTCTTTTTAATCTTTTGCCGAAAAAAAAAAAAAGAAAAAAAAAAAACAAAAGAACCCACGTTAGTATTTTCTTTTTCGTATCATTTTTAGGAAATAATTAAGGTGTCTTTTTTAATTTTTTTTTCTTTTTACAGTTCAAAGTTTTAGACTCATCGGGTATTAGAAATTAAACATTTTTCTTGCTTCTCTATCGAAAAATAAGAAATGTTTGATCTTGTGTATGAGTGGTTATGAAATATTATGTGGTTATTGGTTCTGGTAAGAATGATTTATTTATTTATTTGTTTTAACTTTTGCAGGGAAAACTACCTTTGTGAAGAGACATCTTACCGGGGAGTTTGAGAAGAAATATGAGCGTAAGAGCATTGAAATATGTGGTTTTATTGGGTTGATTTGCATGTTTGTAACTTCTATTCCTTTGTATGATTGTTTGTAACTTCTACCAAAAAATGATTCTTTGTTCTAAAACAGCAACTATTGGTGTTGAGGTTCACCCATTGGACTTCTTCACAAATTGTGGGAAAATCCGGTTCTACTGCTGGGACACTGCTGGACAAGAGAAATTCGGTGGTCTGCGAGATGGTTACTAGTAAGTAAATTGTTCGGTATACTTGAGGTGTTTATCTTTTGTGAAAGTAGTCATATCACTGAATTGATTTTGTATGCTATTAACTTTTTTGAATGGACTCATAAAGTTTAAATAATCTCTTTTAATAGTGTAACCTTGGAGACACTGGATTCTTGCGCCAATTCTTGTGCCCAAGGGTGTTTTGTGTGTCGTAACTTTTAGAGTTACCATTTTACTAAAAGCGGGTATCGGTTAAATTGGTGCTTGATTTGTACAACTTTAAACAAGTGCCACCTGCCTTGCTTGGTGTATAGAATTGGTGTCCCTAAAGTTAATTCATTTTATTGTCTTTTATATGGTACGGACAGGATGTGAATATGATAATGAGCTGATTGTTTAACATGTCCTTTTCTCCTCTCTCTGAACTCGGTGGAGCCATCTTCCTCCGAGTGTTGTGCTGTCGTATCACTCCTTTTGTTCTTTGTGGTTGAAATTGTTAACTTATTTTCTTTGATATACAGCATTCACGGGCAATGTGCAATTATCATGTTTGATGTCACAGCTCGGTTGACATATAAGAATGTTCCCACATGGCACCGTGATCTCTGCAGGTTAGTTAAACTAGTATCCTGAGATTTCTATTTTGTATATTTTTTAATTCTACCAGTATTAATGTTTTATGTCTCACTGTTGTTTCAGGGTTTGTGAGAACATACCTATTGTTCTCTGTGGAAACAAGGTTGATGTGAAGAATAGGCAGGTTAAGGCCAAGCAGGTTACCTTCCACAGGAAAAAGAATCTGCAATACTACGAGATATCTGCAAAGAGTAACTACAACTTTGAGAAGCCTTTCTTGTACCTTGCCAGGAAACTCGCCGGGTAATGATTAAAATGCCGCCTTACTCCTTTTTATTCTCATTTTATGTTATATACAAACCTTTCATCAAAACGTGAGGTTCATGATTGTGATTGGTGATGAATAGGGATCCCAATCTTCACTTTGTCGAGAGTCCTGCTCTTGCTCCTCCAGAAGTACAGATCGACTTGGCTGCCCAACAGCAGTAAGTGCCTTTTCTAATTTGATAAGTAAACTGTTTTGTTTGATTGGTATCTTTGAATCCCCCAAATTGCAACGAGTTTATGGTCACATTGGATGTTCCTTATGTGCACATGTGATAAATGTTTATGAACCGCGATTTTACCATGTTTTGAAAGAGGTGCTGTTGCAAACTTAGACAACCAAATTAAGGCATATAATCGTGTTCATGTTCTCTTATTTGTAATCTACGGAAAGTAAAGCCTTAGGTCATCCAAGCTTAAGATGCAACTTTTAATAATGTATTGATGACGCTGCTGTCTTGCTGGTGACTTTTGTTGGTTTTCTGCAGGCACGAAGCCGAGCTTGCTCAAGCTGCAGCCCAGCCTCTTCCTGACGATGACGATGACACATTTGAGTAAGGAGAGTGGGCTTGTACTGCTGGAGATGATTTCATTCGAGCTTTTGTTTCTTTTTTTTCTATCATATGAGCTGTGTTGGAAAATTCAAATACATTTTGGCATGATTGTCAGGATAGATATCTCTCTTTGTATTTGTAGGACAGTTTTAGTAAAAGATTCTCATTTTGGCTATTTTAATTATTATGGCTATATTCGCTGGATTATGGTTGTGCTGTTATTGTTTTGAGTTCCTCATTGTAAAAGCACCATTCGGAATATTCAAATGCTTTTTGTGCATCAGCTTTTTAACTTAAAACAAGCCCCTGTGGTTAATCCATTAGTTGCATTAGTTGGCTCTGGATTTGCCATAAAATTAATGATGCTCACTATTGAGGTTAGATTCCAATAATTGGGTCATCATGACTGTTAATTGACAAATGTCGAACAATAGACCACGACGGGTCAAGTGTTCTTAAACATTTGGACTCGGTTCAATGAACGATTTATCACTTGTAAGAAAGTGGCGAATGATGAATGGATCAATCGTCCTTGGTCATTTGGACTCGGTCCTCTTGGGAAGGGGCCTTTTGATTTACCAAGTGTTGGGATCAAATTAACATTTGGCTTGACTTGACAAACGATAGATGATGATGATTAATTGCATGATGCTCGGTTATTTTTTGCTCACATAAGTGATGATCATTTTGTCGTCGAACATTCATATTTAACAAAAAACGAATGATGGGAGATCAGTTTTTATAATCGGCGAGCCCATGATCAATTGTAGTATTGTGGTTCACGTTCCTGTACACGTTTCAAATTATATGGGATTGTAGGGAAATGCTTACTACTGTCCCATGGATCTAGACCCATTACTTTTCCTTTATAAATAGAGAAAGACCTTTCTCATTTAGGGTATCTTTTAGCCTCTTACTTATGGTAGTTCTGCGGAAGATTTTGGTTTATTGTTATTCTGCCCAATTATATTCAGAGATTGTAACCTTTTGTACAAAGAAACCCATATATAGTGAAACTAGACTCGGAAGACGTAGCACAAAATTCTAGCAAACCTCTTTAAACATTGGTATTGATATCTTTCTCTAATTTCGTTTTTGATTTACTTGTTTCGTTTTCTGATTATGATTGTTCTGTGATTTTTATATGCAATGTCCAAAGACGTTACTAATTTCTATATATTAATTTCCTCATGATCTAATCCTAATTGAAATTTGACTATAGATTTCTAGAATCTATAGTTTGGTGCCCACCGTGAGGCCCTTGGCCGTCATACACTAGAAATTTGCAGAGCAGCTATGTCAGACAATAGTGAGCTGCAAATGGAATCAATGCAAAAGAGTTTTGATGCTCAGCCTGAAGCTTCAACATTCGGAGGGAACGCCCAGATCGCCAACCTAATGCATTTGGTCGAAGAGCTTACCCAGAAGCACAATACCTAACATATGCAGATGGAAAGTATTAATGCTGAGAAGAGAAGCTAGTTGGCCACAATGACAACGTGGGCTGCGTAATCCTATTACCACAACCCGTACGCAGGATACACAGCGAGAACGAGCATTGGGGTTGGCAGCAAGCCACGCTATACTATCCTCAAGGGACGCGAGCCATAGCTCACAGCCCCATGGCTCCAAAGCAGCCTTTTCTCATGCCAAGGAACACCCCAGCAGCGAATGAGCCACGAACGCAGACGCAATAAGTGGCCGGATCTAGTTCCCAAAGAAACATAGCCTTAACAAGACATTCGACGCTTGAATTACCACTGCCGCCTGAGGGTCCAGTTCCTCTAAGGACGATGAACATTGAAGCAATGATGCGTAATATAATGTTTGAGGAAATGAGGACATCAAAAACACAAATGGAGTAGCGGTTCACCTAACAGCTTCATAAAGCCAAGAGTTCAACTTTGGGGTTCAATGACCTTGCACGCGGGGTCCATGAGATGCCCCTGACAAAGTGAATTATGAGCATGCCTACTCCCAAATTCGGTAGCATCTTTTTTAAGGTTCGACGGCATGTTAGACCTACATGATCACCCACTCCGGTGTAAACATGTCGTGCAATCGATGAACATCCCCATTGGTATGCTCGACAATTTGATGTGCAAGCTTTTTGCACAAAGTTTAAAGGGACCTGCCCTTTGATGGTTTTGTAATCTTCCTCCTGAATCTATTGATTTGTTTGACGAACTCTTGCTTGAATTCATGGGGAGCTACTCCGTCCACATTCAAACCGAAGAGACCACAAAGGACCTATGGGGAGTGGTCCAGGGACCAAACAAAATGCTACGTGCTTACATAAAGTGCTTTAGCGAAGCAATATCTGAGATTTCTGGATTAGACAATGGAACGGTGAGAGAAGTGCTCAAGAAAGGCCTGAGGCACATGTCTCTCTTCAAGAACGAAATTTGCGCCAGATATCCACCAACCATTTAAGACACTATGCACTGAGCTAAAGGATTCATGGCCTTTGAAGAAGAAAATGAACACGTTGAACGAAAGTTAGTAAAAACTCGGGAGGAGGTAACAAAAGCTCGCAAGGAACGCAAGGATAGAACGACAAGGCACGAACATACGTGAACACTGTGGCCCAACGAGTCTCGCGATGAACGATCATCGAAGTGTGAATAAAAGCGTCCTTTGTCTCCACCCAAGTACGCTCTTAGTATCAGCCTTCAGAACTCGTCGCCGAGACTACGTTACTTGGCCAAAGAAATTACCAGACTATCCCGCTAGAGACATGACCAAGTATTGTGAATTCCACAAGGATCACAGCCATCACACTATCGATTGTAGGGCTCTGTGAGCTGAAGTTGCTGAGCTACTAAAGAAAGGACGTCTCAGAGAGTTTCTTACTGACAAAGGAAGAGAAACATAGGGGCTCGACAACAAGCCCAAAGAGCAAAAGATCATTCAGCAACTCGAGGATACGCCATCGCCGCTGCCTGTTCGAAAGACCATCGGTGTCATCTATGGGGGTTCGGTGTACAACGGAGACTAGATGACTGCAATGAAAGCTCACCGAAGGAAGGCCCTACAGCCCATTGCTTTGATCCTTCCGAATGACCCTGCCGAGCATTCGATCACGTTTCACAACAGTGAGGCTACAAACCTTAGTTGACCACACGACAATGCGCTGGTTCTGATGCTGAACGTATAGAATCGTGAAGTAAGCAAGATCCTTGTCGATAACAGAAGAACGACTGATGTGCTTTGTCTATCGACCCTGCAAGAGATGGAAATAGATGAGTCTGAGATAGAGAAGTTAACCACAGTTCTCATCATGTTCAATAGAGAATCCACCACCGCTGTTGGTAAGATTAAACTTCCAGTTTTTGCCACTGGAGAGAATAAATTGACCAGTTTCTTGATCATGGATTGCTCGTCAGTGTACAACATCATCCTCGGCAGGCCATAGATCCATAACATGAAGGCCATACCATCCATTTACCACTAGAGGAGCTCGAGAGATCAGAGGAAGCCAAAAAGTTACAGGAACGTGTTACCTCCATTCCATGAAGTTAAAGACAGACGACCGATTGTAGCAATCACAAGCAGAAGAGGGGATGACCAATCGCTCGTAGCTAGACGACGAGCAGTTGGATGAGATTCAGATTGACCCCGATAGACCTGAGCAACGAGTCAACGTTGGCTCGCTGCTTGATGAGATGATTCGAACCTAGTTGATTAAGTTTCTTGAGGACAATTGAGATTGTTTTGCATGGTCACATAGCGATATGCCAGGCATCGATCCCGCTGTGACAACTCATCAGCTCAACGTCGATCCTAGCCACAAACCAGTCAAGTAAAAGAGACAGAAGCTCAATATTGAGTGTAATCAAATTGTGAACGATGAAGTGTATAAGTTAATCGAGACAGGATTCATAAAAGAAGTTCGCTATCCAGAGTGGCCAGCGAATGTCATTGTAGTAAAAAAGAAAAACAGGAAATAGAGGGTCTGCATCGACTTCACCGACCTCAACAAAAGCATGTCCCAAAGACAGATTTCTGCTGCCTCACATCGATCTTCTGGTGGACACGACTGCCGGACACGAACTCTTATTGTTCATGGATGCATTCTCAGGATACAACCAAATCCTAATGCATTCGGATGATCAGGAAAGGACTGCCTTCATCATAAAATAAGGAATATATTGCTACAAGGAAATGTCTTTCGGTTTGAAGAATGCCGGTGCAACGTATCAAAGGCTTGTCAATGTGATATTCGTTGATCACCTTGGCAGGATGATGGAGGTATACATTGATGACATGTTGGTCAAGTTGTTTGGAGCTGAGGACCACATAAGTCACTTAATGGATTGTTTCTTGGTACTTAGATAGCACAATATGCGCCTCAATCCCTCCAAATGCCATTCAGGGTTTCATCCGGGAAATTCTTGGGCTATCTCATCACCTAGCAAGGAATCGAAGCAAACCTTGACCAAATAACGGTGATAATTAATATGCTATCATCGAGGAACAAAAGGGAGATTCAGAAGCTCACTGGTCGGATCACAACACTCAACAGATTTATCTTTTTCAACAGAAGTTTGAGTGGACCGACGAGTGCCATTTTGCTTTTGACTAGCTCAAAAGTATCTACTCCCCCCATAACTAAAGAGAAATTATTCTTGTACTTGGCATTAACGGAGGCAGCTGTCAGTGCAGTCATGGTTCGAGAATCGAACAGCGAGCAACAAACGAGACGAGGTATTCGATCATCAAAAAGTTGACTTTAAACTTAGTCACTACAACATGAAAATTGAGGCCCTACTTCCAGTCGCACTCCATTACAGTGATGACAACCAATCCCTTGCGAGCCATTCTCCACAATCCAAACACATCGGGGTGTTTAACCAAGTGGGCAGTCGAATTGACTAAATCAAATATCGAGCACGTGTTAGCTTAAAATCTTAGGTATTGGCTGATTTTGTTGCCGAATTAACCCCTGATCTTCTATAGATGAATTACGAGCCCAAACAACCATGGACCTTAATGGTCGATGGGGTGTCGAATGTGAAGGGCTCGGGCATAGGAGTATACCTCAAGTAATCAAATAACGAGGTTATCGAGTAATCGTTCCGGCTGGGATTCAAGGCTTCCAACAATGAAGATGAGTGCGAAGCTCTGATAGTTGGGCTACAATTAGCTAAGGCACTGGGGGCTCGCATGCTCAAAGTCCAAAGTGATTCACAACTCATCGTAAACCAGGTACTTGGGGAATACACGGCGAAGGATCCTAGGACGGAATCCTATTTGGCGGTTGTACAATCACTCAAAGCTTATTTCGATGAATGCACCATCCAACATGTCCCGTGAAACTTGAACTCCCAAGTAGATGCCTTGGCAAGTTTCAGTTCGACATTCGAACCATTCCTACAACAAACGATCCCTATTGGGTACATCGAGAAGCCTAGTGTCGAGTTAGGATCAGCCATCGCTATAGGAGCAAAGGTCGAAGATTGGAAAATGCTGATCGTTACGTATTTGTGAGGTGGATCATTACTGAAAGACAAATTCGAAGCCTGTAAGATTAGATGCAAAGCTGCTCGTTTTTCACTTATTGACGGTACATTATATTGATGGTTGTTCTAAGGTCCCTACGCTCATTGTCTTGACGAGCAAGAAGTGGCCTACGTCCTGAAAGAGATCCACGAAGGCGAATATGGGAATCATTCTGGAGGGAGGTCTTTGTGCAACAAGATCAAAAGCCAAGGCTACTACTAGCCTACCATGCTTGTCAACAATGATGCTATTATTAAACGATGTGACAAGTGCCAACACCACTCTCCGGTCATCCATAAATTGGCAGAGTGATTGTCAAGCATCAGATCCCGTTACCCCTTCATGAAGTACTTAATGGACATCATTAGTCCACTACCACGAGCACCTGGCTAATGTAAATACTTGTTTATCCTCACTGATTAGTTTACAAAATAGGTCGAAGCACAGACATACGTAGAAGTAAAATACATGGAAGTCGAAAGTTTAATCTGGAGAAATATAATCTACAGATTCAGCATGCCTTAAGAAATCGTGATTGACAATTGATGCAATTCATTTCGAGTAACTTTAGTAAGTTCTACAAACAATGGAAGATTGAGCTAAGCTACTCCACACTAACTTATCCGCAAGGCAATAGGCAAGCGGAAGCAACAAATAAAACAATTGTCCAGAACTTAAAGAAGATACTCGAGGTTCACAAGGGGCGATGGGCAAACGAGCTTCATGGCATCCTATGGGCTTACCGAACTACCCTAAGATGTGCAACCGGTGAATCCCCATTTTCATTAACTTTCGGAGCGAAGGCGCCTGTCCCAACAGAGATCGGTGTTCCCATACTTCGATGCCAACTATTTTTTGAAAACGAAGAGTAGAACTAGGAGATGCCCAACGATGGTCTCGATGCGCTTGATGAAAGACGGGATCGAGCCCTCATACGCATGGAAAACTATATCAATTAGTCGCACGCTACTATAACTCAAAAGTTTAGCCTTAAACATTTAACAAATGAGGCTTGGTGCTTTGCAAAGTCTTCTAGAGCACCGCCAAACCAAACACAGGAAAGTTAGGGGCTAACTGGGAGGGTCCATGCAGAGTCTTGAAGATTGTTCGTTCTAGCGTTTACCACCTCAAAATGCTTGACGGTGTCGAAGTACTTTGCAATTGGAACACTCATTACCTTAGGAAATATTACTTGTAATTTTGCGCAAATTCTTGTAATTTTTAATTTCCCAATGTTTTCATTTTGTAAAGGCTTGATCCGTTACATTTGATGTTCGATGCTTTTTCAAACCATGTAGGTCAATGCTTAAGACACATTATATAATTGAACTGCATTCGACTTGATCCCTACACATGGGTACATAGGCAGCTCGTGAATATTTAAGCGGGTCCAGGCACATCATTAGAACAATCAAATTATACCATTAAACTACATTTGGCATGATCACTACACATGGGTACAAAGGCAGCTCGTGCGCTATAAACGAGTACATCCCCTTTAATCAAAACAAAAACCTGTTCCCTAAATCGCAAGCATGATGGTCACCGTCCAATTTTGTCATCCAATCCTGGTCCTAGGCACTAGGAATTAAACTCTTTGTGTCATTCTAAGGGACTTGCAATCAGGACCAGCCACTGCCTAAGCGTGGCTTTCATTCCCAATTGCTCGATCATTTAGTACCTTAACTGATTTGATTATTTGATCATTCAAAAACTATCTTTGCGTTCATTCAACCTCCAACTGCTTGATTGGTCGAGCAAATCATTTTGGTGCCTAGCTCGCTCTTTCAATGTTCGATTGTTAGACCATCACGTCATCTGGTCCCAACAAGTTTTTTAAAAAAATCCGATAAAGCTTGTTTAAAGTGGTCAAATTATGTTTTGCTCAAGTCGGTTTCAATGACCCCTTTATTGTATTCGCTACTAATCTAAAAACCCAGATTGGTTCGTCGCTCACATCATTTCAATGCATTTAAGCAATGCAAGACATTGAAATAACTTAAAACAAATCTCAAAAAAAAAAAAATCACTACAGATTATGGTTTCGAACAAACGTTTGAATAACTAGGGCATGACGCCCGCTGTTCAAAATATTTGGATGCAAGCTGAAGATTACAAACCAAAGAAATTTATTGCTTAACAGCTTTCTCGAGTTTTGGGGGTTCATCCTTGGGTCTGTCAGTTGTAGAAAACTTGCAAGTGACAGGATTAATCTTGTTGGCCGTTGTGGGAACAATTGCAATCGGTGGCTCGAAGTTCATGTGATGGGCGGACGATGAGGCTTTGGCTTTAGTAAGGGATTCTTCGTATAGCTCGATCTCCTCTGCAACATTAGCATCTACAAGAAGGTCTTACTTGTATTCCTTCAAGAGCTCGTAACGAGAGTTGAGAGTAGCCTTCTAATATTCACTGATGATGCGAGTAACAACCCCTGCAATATCCTCATCCTTTTGTTTAATCGATTCTCTTAGGGCATCATTCTCGGCCTTCACTTTGTTGAACCTGTCGACCATGGTCTTCATCATTTTAGCTCCCTAATTTGCTGTTTGGTTAGGAGTATGAAGCTCCGTGATTAAACTGTCCGCACTTCTCGCACGTCCTTGAACTTGCGTTCAATGTCCATCAGCTTTTCTATGTGTTCCTTATTGACTGCTTCAAGCTCTCCGATTCGCTTGCTTTACTCAATGGCCTTGTTAATGAAATGATAGATTAGCCCCATTTCCCTCAGAATGCACTGCAAACTAGCGAGTTTAAGAAATATAATTGATCACAAAAATAGGAATCGAGGGATAAAATGAACATAACTTTAAACCATCCCACGAGAATTTGTCAAGATGCTCCTGTATTTGGCTATCATTCACCGAATCCATATCAATGTCAGTAAGTAACTAACGTATAATCTGAACGCCGAGTTTTTTGTTGTGAAGAAGGCTATTCTTGGAGATAGGTTCACCTCCACGTTCGTCTCCTCCTCCTTGGCAATTTGAGGCTCGCTACTCGACTTAAGAACGATCGCCTTGACTTGCTCTTTCTTCTTCATTGATGCCTTTTTCCTTGGCTTCTTGCCAACCTTTTGCTCTTTGGCAGGGGGACTGCTCCAGCATGTTCAAAGGCTTAGGGGATGATTCGATTAAAGGAAAGGGAGTAGGAGTCAGAACTTGAGTGACCTCAGATGCCTTTGCCGCTGATGCCGCCTTCACAGCCTTTTTCTTTGCTTATTTCCTTGCAAGTATTTCTTTGGGGGATGGAAAATCAATCTTCATTGTGCTCAAAGCTAACTTTGTGATCAAAGCCTTTTCATCAGAAAATGGCTCGATGAACAGCATAGTGCCAAAGAGTCTCGTCAATGCTCCTCTGATCATGAACGGCTAATCAACTCAAGAAGAAATTCGTCTAGCTATAGCTGATTGGATTACGACGAAGTCCTTCCAAAGGCTTGACTGTCAAAACCTGTGGGGGATATTAATCTCATTCCACTCTCGATTAAGATCGACAAGCAGTCGTTTAAGTTTCTCCTCAAACAAAAGCGCCTTTGATGGGGGCTTCCTTAGTTCTTTATCTAAAATACAACATTATGCTGATTAACATAAATATTCCAATGGCAGATGTAAGATCTTTCTTTCGATGTTCTTCATTCGAGACTTACGAAAAGAACCCCACAAATGGAAAAGAGCGTTCGCTAGTGCACCTAGCGATTTCTCATTTACTAGCATTAAAAAATACCGATCTTGCCATTATCTGTGGGTATTTTTCATTTCCCCGAACACTTGTCGTTTTCGTCTCGGGTACATCGAGTGGTAGCCTTGGTCTTTCGAATTCTCCTATGGATGGTAGAAGGCGAGGAAATCATCTACTGATAGTTTGACGCTCGTCTTGTCTTCAATCACTACCAACCCCATAAAAACCCACATCTCGTTCTGCATTAGTTGAGGGATCGCCAGTTGATAATGATGCATACTTTGAACAATTAGGTGATGGATTGGAAGTCGAAGTCCACATTCAAAGTATATCATGTACATGCAGATCCACCCATCAGACATGATGTATGCTCGTTCGTTCGTGAAAGGAAGACGAAGTTGGTCTTCATTTAGGAACGCGTACCGACCCCTGAAAAGAGCCAAGTCGTCTTTAGTCAAAATGGAAGGGGGGTTCGCTGTTCATAGAAATGGTTCCGTACTTATTCCTCATGGGGGCTTGCTTAATCGAGCGATGGGAGGAATGGAAATGACTCCAGCCCCCGACACCGTTGCCAGTCGACTCCTTTCCGATGCTTCATTGCTGGACTCAGCTCCTTTTCTCTTTTGGAGGCAATCATATTCCTTCCTCGAACGTCGAATGACGGATGTTAATTCATCATTTTCGGCATTGCTCTCATCTAGATCGATGCTTGCTGGGATTTTGTCGTCCTCCTGCAGTGGTCTTTTGCCTATCAGTTTGTCCATATTAGCTCACAAAAAGATTTTGGGCGAACGGTGGAAGAATTTTGAATCTAAGTTCTAAACCCTTGACATCCTACAAGTTATGGGATGAACACAAAGAACACTAACCTGGAAACTCAAAGAAAAACTCAGAAAATACTACAAAATCCCCAAACTAGATCACTCACCTGGTGAAAATGCGTAAAACCAGCCTCAAACGACTCAGAATAGTAGAAAGACAAACTTTTCAGATCAAAAGAACATAAAACAAAGAGAAGGAAAAGAAATCTTGACTGAAAATTGGATGACTTTGAAAACTCTCGGACTCTCTGATTTTTCGAATGGCTCCAAGTAAAGAAACAATAAGAGGAAGAGGGGGATACGAAGAGTTATAACCCTCTACGAGGAGATCAAACGGTCCTGATGCTCCTATCATGCCTCTTCAAACGGCATGAATCATGAGGCTTTCAGATTCCTACTCAGAGAAATTATTTCTCGATTGTTCAAATTTTGAAAAGGCAATTGTCGTTTCAAGTTATCCAATCAGAACTTGCCAAGTGTAAAGGAGTTTCTTTTCTTTTCTTTTTTCTTTTTTTTTTTTTTTTTCTGAGGCTCGACAGCTATGATTGACTAAGGGTCAATATTCACGTGATTGACACTGCTGATGATCAACATGCATCATTTTTTCGAATGACGAGTATCAAACACTCTATCAAGAATCATTGCTTGATAGAGTGGGAGGCTATCTATTGGGCTCAAACTCCATCTCCTTGTAATATTATAACTGGGTCATCACGACTGTTAAATCGACATACGTGGAACAATGGACCACGACGGGTCAAGTGTTCTCGAACATTTGGGCTTTGTCCAACGAACAATTATCAGTCGCAAGAAAGTGACGAACGACGAATGATCGTCCTCGGTCATTTGGACTTAGTCCCTTTGAGACCCGTTAATTTACCAAGTTTTGATCAAATTAACATATGGCTTGACG
Source organism: Ficus religiosa (assembly GCA_024759925.1). Classification (NCBI taxonomy): domain Eukaryota; kingdom Viridiplantae; phylum Streptophyta; class Magnoliopsida; order Rosales; family Moraceae; genus Ficus; species Ficus religiosa. The sequence goes on from JAFMPE010172263.1 coordinate 32,509, forward strand.
TGACGAATGATGGAGGATGATAATTAATCACTTGATGCTCGATTATTTTCCACTAACATGAGTGATGATTGGTCTGTCGTCTAATGTTCATATTTAGCAAACAACGAACGATAGGAGATCAGTTTCTATAACCGCCAAGCCCATGATTAATTGTCACATGTGGGGAACTACCCCTACTATCCCATGGATCCAGACCCACTACTTTCCCTCTATAAATAGAGGAAGTCCCTTCTCATTTGGGGTATTTTTAGCCCTTGACTTATAGTAGTTATGCGGGAAGATCTTGGTTTATTGTTATTCTGTCTGATTATATTCAGAGATTGTAACCTTTTGTACAAAGAAACCCATATATAGTGAAACCAGACTCAGAGGACCTCTCTAAACATTGGTTTTGATATCTTTCACTACTTTCGTTTTTGATTTACTTGTTTCATTTTCTGAGTATGATTGTTTTGTGATTTTTATATGCGATATCCAAGGTCCCTACTAATTTTTGTAATATTAATTTCCTCATGATCTAATCTTAGTTGAAATTTGATCATAGATTCCTAGCATCTACACCCCCGGATCTCATGAGTGAATAAAAAGTTAGATCTACATTAGATCTTACTTGAATCACCTCATCTATCCTTCTGAGGAGAAATTTGGTTTCAATCTCGGTTCTAGCAAGAGAAACCAAAAAATAAAAAATAAAAAAAAATAATGATAAATAAACCTTGCATTTTAAATTTTGTTTTTGGAAGAAGCAAAGCGAACAGTTTCTATGCAGTGAGTGCCTGATTTGGGTGCTCCGGCGTAGAAGGGGTTTCCCTCTTTGGGTCTTTTGGACTCATGTTTTCCTTCTGCTGTCACTACTCGATTACAATTGCTCACGTACTCTATAGGCTTCTTTATTATTATTTCTTTTTCCTTAATGCAAAGCATCCATTACGTTAGAACAGCAAGACATTATATTTTCATGATTGTTGTTAGGGCTGTTCAGAAAAAAACAGAAAACCGACATCGACTGATTGCTGACCGAACTAAAACCAAAAAATGATAACTGACCTAGAACTGAATCAATTCGGTTGAAAATGGACTGAAAAATTTCTGCATTGAAAAATTTCTGCATGGTTTGGTCATCGGTTTGCATTTTAACATTGAGTTTCGAACCGAACCCACCAACACTTTTTCTAAATAGTTTATACGTATAGTGGGCATTAACATCATTTACACTTCTATAACCTTAAGACCAAAAAAAAAAAAAAAAAAAAAAAAAAAAAAAAAAAGCCGTTTACTTGGAATTAGATTTTAGAGTCGAAGACAAAGGTCAGCTTTGTCTTCTCTTCGTTCTTCTTCGACTCTTCTTCTTTTCTTCTTCAATATTCAGTTCTCAATGGTACAAATCTCAATAAAGTTGTCGATCCCCTGATGATTGTGTTTAATTTTTGATTAAGTATCAAAATTTGTTAGTGCTAAGATTATTTGAACGAACAATTGAAAAAAAAAATGAGAATTAAAATAATAAAATAAACTAAATGGACAAAACAACAATAAAGGAATAAAAGACAAAAACAAACAAGATTCTAGGAATCCATTCTCACCTAATTAATCTACAAAACCACCCCAAATTCAACCTAATTTGGTTACCTTGTTAGGTGATAGTTGAAATATCGTAAACCTATCTACAAGCCTCTCTCAGTAGTCAAGTAAAAATATCCAACATTAGAATGATAAACCATATTCCTGTAAGTATCAATTAATGTGAATTCATTAAGTTCTAGGTTTTCTCTAATGGCTACACAATTCTAATAGGTATAATCTTATCTCATTAACAATTATGTCACTCTATGGTTAGCCTAACACATAAATCCATTTTTCAATTTTATTATGGTTTCGAAAACAACTAAATGGTTATCAATCATTTGGAAGAAAAAATTAAAAACACAATCGAGCAATCACATAACACAATTAGACAAGCACACATTAAATTACAAATTGGAATAAGCAAAGCTTCATGATTAAGCCAAATTGAATCCTAGAATCAACAACTAAACAATACCCATAAATAAAATTAAAATTAAAAATGAGCAAATCAAGGACCATCAAATTACAAAAAAAAAAAAAAAAAAAAAAAAAAAAGAGATAGAATATAAGAACGAAAAACCACATGGACATTTCTACAATCCTTCAAGCTTTCCCCACAAATTGCATCCCTTCCTTTTTGGCTCTTCAAATACCATCTCCCTTCAAATTTATTGAAAATAAAAACCTAAAAATAAACATAAAAACTAGATCCTAAAGCTAAAATAGTACTCTACTTTTTTTTTTTTTTGGCTTTTTTCTATTTTTTCTATTTTTTCTTTTCTTCCTCATTTTTCATCTCTCCTTTCTTCACTCAGGTTCCCACTCTGGTTTGGCATCTCAGCCTTTCTCAAACCCAACACTCTCTCGGGCACTCTCAAAACGGCCCCAGCTCAGCTCTCCTCTCTCCCTTTTCTTTTTTGCTTTTTTTTTTTTTTTTTGCTTTCTTTTTTCTTTTCTTTTCCTTTCTTTGCTGCAGCAGCTAATGCAAAGTTGCTTTCCGCCCCCCGAATGCGGACAGTGGCGGCACGTGGTTGGGAGAGAGCTGGTGCAGAGCACGTGGCATGCTGGAATTCGCTGGAGCAACAGGTGCACGATAGCAATGGTGGAGCCCGACGCACAGGAGACGGCACGCTTGGAGGTGGCTAACATGCGCCTGCAATGGAACGCGTGTCTCTCGGCAATTGTTACGCACGCTCGCGCTAGGTCCGACAGTCTTCATGGCGCATGGGGAGTGCTTGGTTGCCTTCATGGCGCATGGGGAGTGCTTGCTGGGAGTGTGGCCTTTGGCTTGTCCGGATTTAGTTTGAATTTTTAATCCGTTTTTTATGCATTTTTTAAAGAGAAATTATTCATTAGATTGGGTGTATCATATCATCGTACTTACGTGATATACCCATTCAATAAAAATTTGACATTTGCGTATTTTTATCCAAGTCAACCTTTTGTTTTATGTTTCTCTTTCCCAATGTACATTATATTAATTATTGAGCAAAAATCACCATAAATATTCTGACCAAATCTCTTTTATTAATGGATTAATTTTGAATAAATATTATCTTCAATTTTTGGAACTTGTTTCATACATTTAAAATTATTATTTTCCATTCATGAACGAAAAGTTGAAGGTGCTTCGGGAAATAGATCTTATTGCGTTGCAATATGCTATGTGGTGAATATCACTTACTTTTTAGATATTCATATGATCAATAAATAGTCTTCCAGTTTAACAGTGGTTTAAATATGAATGTTTTTGGTATGCAAAACGAAAAAAAAAAAAAAAAAAAAAAAAAAAAAAAAAAAAAAAAAAAAACAAACAAACAAACAAAAAACACAAAAAAAAAAAAAGGACTGAGATATTTTTTTGATGATTGTGTAGAACTTCGGCTTTATTTGACTTTGCAGATCGAACGAGTTTGAATACGTGATGAATGAAGAAGAAGACTCATTATATTGTATTCCACCTTTTTTTTTTTTTTTTTTTTTGTATGCTCAAGAATTGCTTCTCTACCCAATGCCCGAACCGAACTTCAAATTCTCTTTAAGGGTTAGTTTCATTTCTGCATAAATTTGAATTTCAAAATAATTTAAAAATTGATGACAACACTTATTCAAATTTAATCCGTTAATATAAGAAATTTAGGTTTAAATATATATATGATGATTTTTACTCAATAATTAATATAGTATATATGAGTTTAATACCCGTACATTATACGGGGAATGAAGAAAAAAATAAATCAAAAAATTAAGTATTATATAATAAAAACAGTTAGTTAAGATAAATATTATAATTATAAAATGATATGGCCAAGGATCCGATTCTAGTTCCTGTTGGTCCAGTTACAAGAGCGCGGGCAAAGAGGTTCAAGGAGGCTTTAAATA
>JAFMPE010172374.1:0-18694 GCA_024759925.1 Ficus religiosa
GTTTTTTCCCCCCCCCCCCCCCCCCCCCCCCCCCCCCCCCCCCCCCAAAAAAAAAGAAGAAAAAAGAAGACTTTCACCACTAGAGGGGTCATATCATTTTAAACATTGGTTTTTTCAGGTTAATCGTATAGATGACATTGAAATTATACATAACATCTCATGTTGATTTATGGCTTTTAATTTTACATATCACAGTCTTATAAATTTTTCAAATATTATGTCCTATCAATATTAATTCTACAAAAAATTAGACAGAAATTGAACACATTGTAATCACGTGAGTTTTGTTTATAAATAAGGTCATAATTAAATATTTTTTAATATAAATTGTACCTCAATCAGAGATATTTTAAAAGAAAACCATACTTTACTAAAAAATATATATATAACACAAACTGTATTTTAATCAAAAATATATAATATCAATAAATTATTTTTAAGATATAATTTTCTTTATAAAAATATTTAATTATAATTTTAACCTTCATTAAAGCTTTTCACAATAATTATTAAATTATACCCCCTTAAAAATGTTTAATTTGGAAGTACGACGATATTGTAGCTTCAAGAATAATTATTAATAAATATCAAGAAACCAAAAGACGATGGTCACGTAGTTCGTGTAAACGTCATCTTGTGGCCTATGCAACGTATGATGTTGGACGTAAGCTTGTGATGTAACCATTATTACTATTATAATATGCAGTGGTGGAGCCATAATATAGTTCTCTTTCTCTCTCTCTCTCTCTCACACAGAACGCGTGAACTATTTCAAAACTTAATGCTAGAAAATATAGTGCAACTTTTAAAAATATATGGCTCACAAAATTATGAATTTATACAAAGATTGTTTTTTGAATTTTTTTTAACTTAAAAAGTTTTAAATAAGTATGCTAAATGTCTATTTGGGGGTAATTTGACACTTTTCTTTTAAAAAAGAAAGTAATTTAATTATTGATGTTTAAAAATTTCAGGTGTTAAGGAAATGAGTGCCAAAATTTTTGAGGGGTGAGAATGCAAAGGAACCCTTAAGAAAATATTGTAGAAAACTTATCAAATGGTACCTTAAAACAATATTGTAGAAAATATTGTAGAAAACTTATTAAATAGTACCTTAAAACAATTTCCAAACGAGGACTTTAATTAATTGTTTAAAATTCAGTTATTTTTTGTTTCTTTTTGTGTAGGATTGTTTACAGAAAATTACGAACATAAATGCATGCAAATCTGACGGCGTACATCAAAATTTCTTTAGAATGTTTCTCTATTAGAAGAGTAGATTCAAATCCATAAAATTTTCATTCAAACGATTACGAAATTAAAGAGTTTAATTTTCTTTCTTTAAGAAATAATAGACTTGGCTCAAGCATTTCCTGTCGTCATTATTTAGCTTGATACCTCCAGTATACCGAACTCGTCCTTATCTTTCTTTACCTCTTTTCATGAATAAATATGATTTTAGTAACTTTCCACAAACTACTCTTTTAGGGGTGTTCATCAGATAAAATTCTTTCTATTTTAGTTATATTGCATTCGATTTGATCAATTGTCAATTTTTAAAATCTCATTCAATCTATTAGTAACATATTATCTGTCCAATCCAAACTGACTTTAATAGATTGGATTAATTTGTTTGATTTATGCATCACCTATCATTTAAATACTATAAACTTTAAAACAAAACAAGTAAGAATTATAAGAAGTGTAAAGGTGTATCATAATATACTAGGGAACTAGAAAATAAGATTAAAAGGTGAAGTTTTTATTTGATATGGTAAGGCTAATTTTTATATGTGTAATATATGTAAAGGTTGGATTAGATTTAGTCTTTTCAAGGTAAAAAGTACATTTGATATCCAACTCAGGTCAGTTTTCTAGAATTGCCATTCAACTTGTGTTTGGAATGAAAGTTTGAAACGGAATTTCGAGGTTGGGGTTGGTTAACTTTTTAAAAACTAATTAAAATTTTTGTTGACTTTTCAAAAAAAGATAAAAATTGATATGAAAAACTTAGGTTCAAACCTAAGTTCTAAACAAGTCATCAATTTAATCTAATTGAGGTGAGTTATCGACAAAAGAGAAATTGAATTGGACTAGAGGATCCGATGAATGCCTTTTACTTTCTAATTGTCCTTTTCTGTTATTTATCTATTACCTTTGCTTTAACGCAAAATTTAGAATTTGTTTAGGTGTCCACCTAGTTGGCCCGGATGGATACTTTCAAGAGTACAATAATTCAAGCTAGTAACATTCTTTAGACTTTAGTAATTTACAGTCTTTAAGCAAAACAGGGGGGGAAAAAGGAAGCATTTTACCTTCCAATTGAAGCAATCAGCTACTTTGGTTGATGGGAGAAATATTCCACGTCCGCCCAACTGTTACACGAAGATATATATACAGAAATATTAAAGGGTGTTTATGATCCGTTTCAGTGAAAAAGACACCAATTGAATTTAAAATATTTAAAATTTTTTATTGGATTGGATGATTTAAAATTTCTAAGGGAAACAAAATAAAATCAATTCACATATAATAGATTTGATCATTTTAGTTTAGTTGATCAGTTTAGACTTATAGTAAAAATCAATCTTAAACACCTAAAAAGTTTATGTTAGTGTGGTTATATACACAATCTGGTATTAATTTTATATCTGACTCCATAATCAGATGTAGATAGTTCGAATACACTCACCTGCAAAATCAAAAAATATATCTATACATATAGCTAAGGTTAGTTTTCGTGGTTAATTTATATGGTTTTTTTTTTTAATACCCCTAAAAAAATATGGTGTGCTTACTTTCTTAAAATATCTCATGAACACGACAATTAGTTAAGTTGAGGAAATGGTGAGCAAACAAGAGGTTTTCATAACCAATCTACGTGCTAAATTAATGTCTCGTGTGCCCCATGTGAGTGTTTCCTTCGGTTTGAAGAATAGACGAAGTTAAACCAAAATCTTGCAAGTTGAGACGAGAATATCCAAGTTCAAGAGAAAATTTTGAAATTCGTCCATTAGTTACTAATGTTGAATTTTCAATTACTAATAACCTGAATCCAATTTTAACGTATCTTCTTTTTATCCATATTATAATATTTGAATTCCTGTACTTTTTTTTTGGGTCGGGGGTGGGGGGGGGGGGTGTGGGGAGGGCTATTGACGCTACCAAATAAATTAGAATGATATGAAAGAACAAAATCTACGACTGATCTTACTGATTAAACTAAGAAACTCTTAGGGTCCGTTTGGTGAATGAGTTTGAGTTGAGTTGGAAATTTTAAGTTATAATAGTAATTTTTATTGACTTTTCAGAAAAGATAAAAAACTTTTTTAGAAAAAAACAAAAACTGAGATGAAAATTTTGAGTTCGAACTCACGAACTAAACGGGCCTTAATTTATGAATTCTCATTTTTTTTTTGTTTGATTCCGTTTTTTTTTTCCCTCTTAGATTGTACGATCTTTATTTTATTTTATTTTATCTTTTGTAATATTTTTCTTACATAAAAAAAAGCCACATTATAATGGACCTCATCTATTATTATATGCGGAAGTATTTTGAGAGATGTTGGACAGAGGACTTAGGTTTTTACTGTTTTTTTTTATTTTTTATTTTTATTTTTTTTTTGTCCTTTTTATAGACGACAAGCAATTACATTAGCTTCAATTATCTATCTGCTTTTATGGTACATGTGGAAAACTGAAAAAGAAGAAAATAATCTCTTTTGTCACATAAACAAATAATTGACAAAAGGAAATAAGCATCGGCGCATCTTTCCACATCTTTCACTTTGCTTAGAGGTCCACAGTTATTGAAAAATGAGATTTTTCTTATGATAAAATCCAAAATGGGTTATAGGGATATATGTTGAAATGCCGGATAACTCCAGAGAAGTAGATGAGTCTCAAATCTAAGTATTCAGTAAAAAGAAAGAGCATCCTACCAACTTATCTAAGAGACGTTAGCTGAAAAATGAGAATTTATTACTAAGGTCTTCAGTCGTTCACTACTATTATCATTTTTCTTTTTTCTTTTCTGTTGAATTTTATACGTTAGTGTTACCATCAGAAATATGTCATTATGTTTCCACTACTTTTTCAAAAAGAGAACAGGTGGTCCATCTTGCAGCTCTTTTTTTCGTTTGTTTGTTTGCAGATTTCAGTCTAAATCATTCTTTTGAATATTCCAAGATCATACTACAGAATCTTCAAATTATTTGCGCGACAGCTTCTCTTATCAGTTACTCATTTCGTAAATAATATACTTGATTAATAATGCGACTTGACAATTGTTTTTTTTTTTTTCTGCTTGCTTAATAATGAGTTTCGTAAAATCCAATAACACATAGCTAGTCTATGTTAAAAAATCCCTGTGAGTAATTGAGGCGGTTGAAATTATAAGATGTACTTTCATATTGAGACAAAAATTATAAATTTTTTGCGGTTGAGATTGTTTTCTTTTGTGATTTTTATTACTTCTTGGGATATAAAATTGAAGTGGCTAATTCTTAATTTAAGTATCCTGTTAGCTTAACGATCATATAGTATTTTTATATCGTTAAGAAATTGGGGATATTGAAGAAGTACATCGCGCGGACAGGTTAAACAAAGTGATCAGATTAATGCCTTTAAAAAAAAGAAAGTAAATCTAATTAAAACACTGACTATGAAGGATGATTTTGTAAATTATCATCGCGTTCCTTTCATATAAGAAGAAAAGCGACAGTGAACAAAAAAGAAATCAGCTTTTCCAAAGTCATTTGGAAATTAAGATTAAAGGCTCAGGGGATGTTGTCCCCAATCACTGGAAAATTGAAAATTGATGATTCGAACTCTGTTTGAATGACTCTTTTCTAAAAGGTCACTCTACGTAAAGGGACTTTCAATTTTGTATATTTATGTCGACGAGACAACTAAAGCGATTTTGAGATAGTAATTTGGATCCGACAATCGCTAGTGGTGTTTGTCACTTTTTTTTTTTTTTTTTTTTTTAATTTTTAACATAATTTGGTCTTGAGCATCTGAAAGGCCGTTAATTGTCATGTAATTAAATAATAAGAAGCTTCATTTCTCATCCAGGGCAATTAAAGTCGACTGTCATGTTTAGGTCATTAGAAAGGATAGATACACAACCTGCATGTGGTATTAGGTCCTATTTGACACATTTCTTTGCCATCACTTTTAGCCATGGTATGGATTTTTAGTTTTACTACTTACATAGCACGCCGGGCAAACATGGTAAAGCAAAGCAAAATAATGCAACAAAAAAAATTACCACATGATAAGAATTGGGGCGGTCATGTGGTAATCATGGGAGCCTAGATAAAAGAGTACATATTCACTTCTTTATATATAGTATAGATGTCGATATCCTATATTTTATGGTTAACATATCCCTTATATCTTGAAGAGCATCACATTTACAATTTTACATTACAAATTCGTGTTGAAATCCTTAATTTTTCTCAATCAATCCTTCCCATTTTGTTCTTTTTTCCTTATTTTATATTTTTTTCTATAAGGGTAGTTAGGTCTTTTTCATGATCAAAATTGTCCATGATTCGAGAAAGGTTGAGAATTGAGCATATATAAATTTAAATATGAAGGTGAAAAGGTGATACAATGCAAAGTACAAAATATTAATTTTTACTGGATATTGGATTAAATTACTTTTTAAAAAAAAGTTTTTTAATAAATAATAGAAATTATGTAAAATAAAAAAAATGACATTTTTTTAATGGTCAATCAATCTGATTGATTGATCATAATAAATCAGCGATTGACTAATGTTAGTATTTATTTTTTATTGATTGATTACGATTTATCCATAATTGATTATGGCCACGCTTCTTGCATGACTCCATGTCATTCATTATTAAATCGAAAGCAACAACATGTCACTCTTTCTAATCTTAAAATTAATAAACGGGAATGTGTTACCTAATATGAACAATGCTGGTGATATCAAACATTTCCTAACCTTATAAAAATCAGAGTACGACATATCTGACTATATATCCAGTGACAAACTTGGATAAAAGTCACTTACTAACAATCATTTTTCTAAATTAAAAATATTTTAAGTAAATTTGACCATTTATTTGAATAAGTATTTAAAATCTGTCTATTTACCTATTTTTTTTTTAATTAATAACCTCAAAATATGGGTGGGAGGGAGGGAGGGAGAGAGAGTTTACCTATTTTTTTTTAATTAATAACCTCAAAATATGGGTGGGAGGGAGGGAGGGAGGGAGGGGGAGAGAGAGAGCCTTAAGCGATAGAAAAAGATATTTAAAAACTCTGACTTTTGGATAAGTGTTTGTAGACCATTTTTAAAATAATTTAAATGGGTCAAAAAAGAGTACTGTTAATTTTCTGATAAGTATGGACGAGCACTTAGAAGTGAATCCAACCAACGTAATTCATTTACATTACTACGAATCAAAGAATGTCGCCGAAGTTCATCGACCTCTGATTTTGACATGAGTTCAACAAGAACATGTACGTTCAACTGAGCATCACGTTGCTATATACCTCAGTTGAATAAGTTTTGAAATTCAGTTTTTTTTTTTTTAGCTTGGGGAATTTTGGAAGAGAGAGGAATAAGTGTCTTCAAACCAACCGCGAGGAATACTTTTTTTTTTTTTTTTTTTTTTGGAGTTTATTAAAATATAAATAATGTGGAAGATCAGTACTTTTCGTAATGCTCAAAACTCGATAGTAATCGGTGCATGCATGAATCTCTTCGAGCTCTGAGTTGCTTTCGGAGGAGGCTTTGTGTTGTGATCCACAACCATTCACGACAAAAAGGCTGAAAGAAAATAAAGGACTGACAATATTTTCACTTTCTGCAACTTAAAAAACGACAGCAACTCCTTCTAAAAGACAGAAGTTTGTGAAAACGACAGTAACTAAAAAGAACGACTGTTTCCATTAAAAGCGACAAAATTGGTTAAAACGATAACATTGCAGATAAATCAATTCAATCTCATAATAATAAAACAAAACTTGCTCATCGAAACTTTTTTTTTTTTTTTTTTGGTGTAATAAGAACAACTCCATAATACTCGTACGTACGTCTAACAATATAGTCGCACCCTTTATTAGGAAAATCAAAGTCGGACATGCAAAATTTATTCTCACACAGATTCACCCCATCTTTTGAACAAAGTTCGTCTTTCTACCTGGGTTATTATACAGAGATTAATGACCATGTATATGTAAAGTACTCAATGTTTGAAGGTGGCTTTGCAGCAATGTTTTTATTTGCAAATTTCCCTTTGATGCACTTAGAGGTCATTTATAGAAAATCTGTATCTTTAATCGGCAAGATCTTCAGAGGAGTCCTCCATAGTCTTCTCACCTTCTTTGGAGGCAGGCACAGAAATCTCGTCGAGGGGTATGCCATCAGCAAGAACACTCACAACTTGAGACATGGTGGGTCTGACACCAGGGGATATATGGGTGCACTTCATTGCCAGCTTCAAGATAGTCATGGCCTGCTTCATGTCATAAGTACCCGACAAACTTTCGTCCACCAAACTCGGCAGCTTTCCATTTGAATCTGCTATGCAAACCTGCATTCATGCATTGTTTGTTTGTCATATCTAAAGCAATTGCTACATAAAGAGAAAAGAGCTAATTATATGTCATTTCATAGTTTGTGATGTAATACCTCGTCTACAAGCAACTCAAGCTCGTGTTTATTTTTAAGGCCTGCTCCTACATTTTTTCTCCCGCAAACAATTTCTAGCATGACCACCCCAAAGCTGTAGACATCATATTTATAACCTGATTTCTTTCCAATAGTTGGGTACTCTGGAGCCATATATCCCCTGCATGTACCAAAAGCGAACAAGAACATATAATAATTACAACATTCAGCAATCCACATCAGGAATAATTTCTTCATAAAAGTCTAACCGAATTGTTTCTGATCAGTCCAATTTGCTACGATAGTCTTTATATTTCGTCAACTTATTAAATTACTTACGTCGAAGCTTCTGTTTTCATCATCCAAAGAAATTGACTCGCCTCGTTCTCATTCTCCACGCAAGTGCTTGCGAGTCCCAAGTCTGATATCTTAGGCCTAAGTTCGCCATCAAGAAGAATATTAGCGGCCTTAATACCCCAGTGAACCATCTTCAATCTTGGATGATCATGTAGATACTGCAAACCCTTTGCAATCCCCAGGCAAATGTTGAATCTAGCATCCCAATTGAGTTTGATTTTGCGCTCTGGGTGTGCAAATCATCCACCAAGAATGTACTTAATTAGCTTAAGTAAGGACAGAAGATGAGTACCAACGAACCGAAAATATGAAAGATTAATTATGAAAACATTAACAGTTTAATGAAAAGACGCTTTACATTGCCATACATGGTGTTTGTTACAATATTTCTTGAATTGTACTTTTACCCAAATGCGCCCAACGACAAAAAAGATAATGTACTAATATGTCGCAATAATTGTTATAACCAAAATACTTTTAGGTGAAGGGAGCAATGCTTACCGAACAAGGCATCCGCAAGAGACTTGTTTTCCATATATTCATAGAGGAGAAAACACAAGCTTTTTCCAACATAAATATCAAACAGCCGGACCAGGTTCTCATGCCTCAAGTTTTGGAGGTGATAGATTCCAACGTTCAATTTTTCGATCCCTTCATTTGAGAGATCTGAAAGCTTCTTCACAGCCACAATCCCATTGTCAGGTAGTTCAGCCTGCATCCACATATATAATTAATGTTCGTGTTTATGAAGCATCAAAAATCACAGCAAAAATAGGGATGATCAATAAGTCGTAAACGTCAACAAAATAATTTGGCACTACCGTGAATGGAAGGTTTAAATTACCCTGTATAGTGTCCCAAAACTCCCTCTACCAATCTCCACGTCTTTGCTAAATCCTCGAGTTGCAACTATCAGTTGTTTGAGGGTGATAGTTTTGTCATCACCTACTTTTATTTCTGCTCCATGAAAACACATAAAAGGTGACCACTTCAGCACAAAGTTTTTTTTTCTAATTTTTTTTTTTGGAGCAAGAAGTTATGTATGTGTGTGTGTGTGTGTGTGTGTGTGTGTGTGTGGTGCAAGTTTTAGAAGGAATTTTCATCTTCGCAAAAAAAGAAAGGAAATTAATGTTATTGTGATTAATCTACTTGTAATTATAAGCGTCAGTTCGTAGCTACATATTTGTAGTCTCACCGGGCGACTCCTGTTCCAGCCATCCCATCATCCAGGCGAAAGCCAGGGAAAGCAGCAGAGCAAATGTAATCGAACCCAACGCAATCATTGCTATATGTGGACCAGATAGTTTCTCATTCCGTCCAACTTCGGGTTTTAGTTCTGAAATTCACTAATCAATCATCAAGAAAAGCAAAAGAAACAAGAGGTTTCGACAAATTTATGCAAAAGAATATCCACAAAACACTAGTGGTAGTTGTTGTTGTTGTAGTAGTTTTTTTTTTTATTTTTTTTTATTTTTTTATTTTTTAAATATGGTAGGGAAAACAAATTAAAAAAAAAAAATTAGTTGATCGAACGGTTTATTACCATTTTCTTCTTGAGAATTGAACATGAACCTCTTGCTTTTCCTAAATAGATCCCACTGTAAATTTAAGAAATGTCTATATCGATCTTCATGCAATACTCTTGAAAAATGGAATTTTGGTATACACAAATATGATAAAACTATCATAATAAGTTTAAGAGTAGTGCTTGAAACACTAAGTCTTGATCGTCAACTTATGACAGATAGATTGGTAATCAAAAAGTTTTGATTACAAACTAGAACGACGTATGAGAATTTTACTCCGACTCCCATAACCAGCCCGAACTACCAATTTTAGAGACACTGTTTCGCCACATGCACATTTTTAATTGTTAAAGTCTTCCTGAGTTTTGTCCATTAAGATTTTAAATTGACCTCTTCTCATTCATTGCGATTTAGTCGTTTCGTCTCATGCTCGAATCCATCTGACTCATTAAATAATTTTTTCAATTAAAAAAAAAAAAAAAGAGGTTTGAAGCCACGAGGAAAACTTAATTAAAAATACAAGGAAAAATAGCTGGATTGGAGCTTCCAAAGAATAAGCAAAGTGCAAAGACATGAAGAAGCCATTTTTCAATACATAGGAGATAGGACCAAGTGGTTAAAGGGAAAAACATTGTACCTGGAGTCACAGATATGGCTGATATGAGAGGCCCATTATAATGTGGTCGATAGCTTGAAGACCCCTTTCCTGCCCAATACAAGTGGATCTGCAAGAGACCTTTCTGATCGACTGGGACGGTGTAATTTTTATCTGCGATTTTCCGACCCGTTTCATTCGCTGTAACGTTGATCTGGAAATTAATTTGGACCGGCTTGTTCTGCAATATATCAACGAGTTCCATAATTGAAGAGGTGAATTTGATTGGAGATAAATATTTATTCAAAGAAAAAGTAAAAAAGAAATTTACAAACAATAGAAACTTATATTTACCTGAATATATATATCGAATTCACGTTTGTTCCTTTTCGAACTGCTATGCTCTCCATCGTCTCCTGTATATACAATTTCAGAGAAGTAGAGCTTGACGCTGTAATTGCCTTCGGGCAAGCAGAGTCCATAGTACTTGAGAGAAACAGGACTGAGTCGAGCGTCCGAGTACAAACGTGCGTCTCTGTCAGTAAGAGGAACTGCACATTTTGCTTTTCTGATGTAATCACTGGAATTGGAATTTGGGGATAAGAAGCTTCCCGACCTACTAAAAGCCCAGAAATTTGGACCATTTGTGCTTGCTTCCACTTCATATGGTGACTTGCTGTTATCTTGGTCATAGAAATACCCATTGATATTCATTCCATGACCACCACATTTTATATGCAACGAATAGTCTGTAAAAAATGGGGAAAAAAAAAGGGTTAGTTATTGTGGCGCTAAAATATAGATAAATGAATGAGGTATACATTTGCTACGTACTCTTAACTTTCTCATGTGGACAATATTTCCCGCTCAATTGATCCACACCTTTCCTGCAATTAATATGATTAATCCGACTGACATGACATGTATATATTGATGTATTATTCTTTTATAAGTAACAGTTATTTAGTTCTTATGTACTTTGTTTTGATTTTTTTTTGTTTGCTTTTTTACCCATAGAATCTTACATTTTTAAATGTGCTTCAATGAGATTCTTTTTTTTCTTTTTTTTTTTTTTAAATTTTTACATACCGAAATAATTTTTCTCCACTGTATCCTTAAATATTATTTTAAGCATTTTTTTTTTCTTGTATCCCTTTTATACGTAGTATTTTCGCATGTTATTATTCCCTAAATAATTTATTGTCTAATGTCTACTACGAATCTTTCTTTTTCTAGGATGTGTTCTTCTCTACATTTTTTGTTCTAATATTGTCAAAATATAAAAAACTAAAACTATATATATATATAAAGAATAAACACTAAAACTAAAAAAAAAAAAAAAAAAAAAAAAAAAAAAAAAAAAGAGAACAAAAACTAAAACTAATCCACGTACAAAAAATTTAACAAATTTAGTATAAACATTCATAATGCGTGAGTTCAACTAATATATATATATATATTGATTTTAAACAGTACTTTCAATTACCTTACATTAAAAAAAATGAAAAATAACTTACAATTCTGGTGTGCAATTTGAGACGCAGGAGCGGCAACAAGAAAACAAATTCCTAAAAAAGGAAAATGAAAGGTGAAAACTCACGAAAGTAAATTAAGCAACCTCAAATGTGATTAAGTACTTTCAGCACTTACAAATTTTGCTTAATCTGTGGGTGTCCAGGTCGCTGAAAAGGATTGTTTGCATCGTCAAAGTTATTGTATGATAGATCACTGAAAATGATAAAAAGTACGGGCCAATAATGGATGTAATTTCTTGGTTTGCATATGTAGGTAGAAAAAGAAAAAGGGAAGGTAACTCGTAGATTTACAGTACTCTAGTCTAATAAGTAATAAGTACGAGTCTACTGGTCAGTCCAAAATTTCTTCAACTATATATAGATAATGAGATGGGAAGACACTGGTAAGTGCTAATCCTCATTTTTTTAATTAAAAAAAGGATTATTTTTATCTACATCTCAAAAATTCTTTTTTATTTTATCCTCTAAACTTAACTCTTACTTAAAATGAAGGGATACAATGAGAGTAACTATAGACGAAAATAATCCTTAACAAAAAAAAAAAAAAAAGTAACTATGAGAGATACATTGTCACACATACACACACATTAATTACATAATTGTGTATCAGAATACCCCATACCTTTTACCTTAAAAAAAAAAAAAAAAAAAAAGAAGAAGAAGAAGAAGAAGAAGAAGAAGAAGAAGAAGAAGAAGAAGAAAGAAAAAGAAAGAAAGAAAGAAAGAATCCTCATACCTGCATCCAAGCTAACCAAAATTATATCTATTCAGTAAAGTTTGTTTTATTACATCTCCTGTATGTTGTATGCTGTAATAGCTATTGTCCTCTCTTACATATTCGAATAACCACCAAATCATTTCTCCAGCATTAGGCTGAGCCTATACTAGTACTTGATACTTTCAAGATTATCACAAGGAATTAGAATGATAAACTAGCCACTCTATAAGGAACTGGGAAAAAATGTGGAACCCAAGGAAAATAACAACAATATGGTGTAATAATTTAATTCCAATTCAAATGTTAACAATTGTTGTAAGGAATGATATGTTTCACTTGGGCACTTTTCATATGTTTTGAATCCGATATTCTGTTTTTCGAGGGGGAAAAAAGCAAAACTGCTGTGACAATTAAACTATATGTATATATAGGTCTAAAGATGTAGTATAGACGAATTCTCCTGCTCTAACTTTACACAAGTATATAGGTTCTGCAATAAGGAAATCAATTACTAAAATCAATGTTAGAAAATGAGTATTAAGGATAAGAACTTTACGTATCAGTACTCCCGTTATCTGTGCGGCGATAAATCCAAGCTGGGATTGAACCGCTAAGATTATTGTTCGCAAAAGACCTGTCCCAGATTTTTGAATAAATCATCATAGGATGTCATAAGATCAGTTCTATTAATTCTTTCTAGATGAATTATAAGACTACTTTATTAGAAGTAGCGAGAGCCATGGAGTATAAGTTTAGTTCTAAATTCCCTTACATGTAACTCAAAGATGTTAAATTTTTCAGTTCAATGGGGATCCTATCAGTTAAGTTATTGAAGCTCAAATCTCTGCAAAACAAGATGTAAAGGTTATTAATTGTTAATAATAATGAAGTTTTCACAAACAAAATGTACTGGCGCTCTAATTACATAACGAGCATATTAAATCCCATTTCTACCAACAATTCACAAAAATGTTTCAGTCTAAATAAATTACTCATTCTCCCAAGAAGTGTACTTGAATGAAGAAGCTTCTAAACTCGACTTTAAATAATTGATATTGTTCTACTTCACGTATCTGACAGCAATGAAAAGCATGCAGCTACAAAACATATATATTTGCGTATGCGCCGCAAAGGATATGTATATGTATACATAAAATTGATAAGTAGTCGTCAGATTAACTGATATCAATCAGACAAATTAATTTTCCTGTTTGAAAATTGAATTAAAAGCTATCACAATTTAGCCTTTATTTTGTGTCAAGGATGAGCACACAAGGTTATGTTTAGTAGTGTTTTGAAAATGAGTTTGTTCTTGATATTGAAAAGAATGTTTTGAGACCAATAATGGTGAGATTATTGTTTCTGAAACTATGTAGGTCTTTTTAAGAAAATGCGGATGTGTACATGGTTTTGTTTCTGAAAAATCTATTTTGCACATACATGAACTAAACTTTTCAAATTTGATAATTTAACCCCTAAAATTTTAACCTCACAATCAATTCCTTTAACTTATAATATTTAATACCAATATCACTCTCATGTCCTTAAAATTTAAACCCTTTTTTTTTTTTTTTTGGCATTTGACTAGCATGTGATTACCCAAAATGGCACTGCCAGTCTTTTTTATTTAATACTAATATATAATCATCTGAAATAAACTTTAAAAGGAATTTGCACTATCATGTGCAAGTCATTTGTAAACAACATTCCAAATTTTAACATTTATGAGCAACAAAAGGGTTGACGGTGTAAAAAATATATATATATAAGAAATAAGTTTAGTGGGATGATTATAATTAAAAAATATTGTCAAATTCGATAATTTAGGCGGTGTCCATACAAAATAGACTTCTAAAAACATATGTTAAGTCTTATTGCTTTAGAAATGAAAAAAGGAAATAAGAAAACAACAACTTTCAAACCATTACTCTTTGTAAGGTGTTTCTCATTACCGTTTTCATGATTAAAGTTTATAACTCAATACATGTTTTTAGAAACATAGCCGTGTATAATTTGCATTTTTCTTCTACCTATATTAACCGATATCTAAAAGCATAATTGAAAACAATTTTAGAAATGATCTAAGCATCAGTTTTTTCATTTTTATTTTACATTAAAAAAAATCATTTTCAAAATAAATGAACAAATACCAATTAAAAGATGTGCAATTTCCAAGAACACTTGAATATAGTACTAAACACCGCGTAAACTTTTCGTCAAGGGTAATAGAACTCTTTAATATGAAGAGTTCACTTCATTACTTGCATTCTTAATTAAATCGCTTATAGTTTCTGCACTCAAGGGCCCAAAGAACTTACAAATATTCTAACGACGACATAGTACCGATGTATTGAGGGATTGGACCTATGATTGAGCAGTTCCTCAATACCCTGAAAAAATTCGTTCATATAAATATTAGTATAAATTTTAAATGTGGTCAGGTTGTCCGAATCGATAAGATATTTTAAATTGTGAGACAGCCTAAATTTTGATTGAGAAAAAAGGGGCTTAGATGGGAATTACTGACACGTGAGAAGGTTGTAACTAGCTAATTATAGTTATAGCTTTCTACACTATAACATTCTCTCTTTTTTTTTTTTTGGTTCAAAAATAAAGTATTTAAAAAAAACAGGGGTTATATGCAAGAGTACTATAAATTTGACACCTCCTAGTATTTATTCCCATCATAATATTAAAGTTGATAATTTTGTCATTTAATAACACTAAAATAATCAACTTTAATAGAATGAATAAAATTATGAGGAGGTACTTAAAACATGACTATCCACCTAATTTTCTTTAAAAAAAAAAAAAAGTTCTTTTTCCTTGTATCTTTGTGTGTGTGTGTGTGTGGGTGTGGGTGTGTGTGTAGAATCAGATATACTATCACTAGATGTGTGGCGTGCAACATGTGATAAATTATTGTTAGCTCACAGAGTAGTTATGGAGGTCAAGTCTGCCGATCGCGGGAATCGGAAAGGAGAGGTCCCTACATCACTTATCTCCCTGTATAAAACAAAGCCAAAAAAAGATTTAAAATTACTAAATAATATTAATTGGTAGTAATCAACTAACAAAGCAGGGGAAAAAATGAGTGGAGAAAATGGGAGGTCAAATTATTTGTCAAACTTTGGTTTAGTGGTGAATGAAAAGTTATATTTAGTCATTATAAGTTTTTATCACAAAATTAATTCTGTTGATATTTACTAAAACAATTTTTTTAAACTGGGGATTTACTAAATAACAAAAATCTCTATAATCACCTACTAATGTTCTTGTTCACTACTTTTGTTATATTTAAAATGTATTTTGATCAAATGATCAAATTATAGTTTGTATACTAAACAAACTCGTTACTAATATTGAATGACGACCTATGAAGTAATATGTAAAAAAATTTTAAAATCATTGAGATTTTATTTAATTCTAGACATGTGTAGAACAATTAAAAAAAATTCTTAAATTCTTAAAAGTAGAAAAAAAAAATATTAGGGGATTCAATATTTGAGCCAAGTCGCAAGTAATTTCTTAAAAGAAAAAGAAAAAACTACCAACCTTGTGTTTTTTTTTTTTTTTTTTTTTTGGAGAGACAGAAAAAAAAAATCAAATTCATATCTTAAATTTTAAAAAATAAAAAGGAGAACAAAAGAAACGAAAATAATACTTATACAAAAGACAAAAAATAAAAATGAAAATAAAGGAGAAATAATGAAAAGAGGTAACCATTTCATTTAGAGACTCCAACTCTCTAAAATTTGCACAAGCAACGATAAAAACAAGAAACTAATGTGAGGCATTAGGCAGAAAAGATTAAAAAAACAAAAACAAAAACAAAAAATAAAAAACAAAAACAAAAGAAAAAGAAAAGAAGAGAATAACATAAAATTATATATATCCACATCTTTCTCTATCCAATTTTTTGTGTCAAAAATGATGTCTAACCAATAATATTACTCTATGTTATCAAAAAAAATTTAAAATGCTTTATAATTGGTTTTTTATTCCTTAAAATCTAACTTCTTTCAAAGGATTTTTTATCCCTTGCCAACGACAAACCTTCATATAGGAAAGTAAAAAAAGATATATGACATTGAAAATTGCCCAGCGAACCCTTTGTCCAACCAAGAATTTTCAAACCCAATTTGAACGCTAGTGCAAATCATAAGATTAAAATTTCAAGTTAACAAATGTTAGCAAAAAAGGTTACACTATAAAAATTGTAAATATTCGAAGGTAACAAATTACTAAAAATAAAAAATTCGGAAGAAAAGTTGTTAGAAACCGGGGGGGAAATATTAAGGGAAAACAATGCTAAACACCCTGACACGATGATCGCCCTACCAACTTTAGGTAATAAAGGTTAAGAGTTAGTCTCATTCAAAAAAAAAAAAAAAACAAAGGTCAAGAGTTAGTAAACATGAGAATCATATTAACTGAGAAAATCATTAGATCCCTTAATATGTCGACTGGATTTGGTCTTAAATAGCTGCTCAAAATATTGCATCCTTCACATTAGTACTCTATAGGAGTAATTCTCTTGGACACCGCATCTTATCTTAATTTTCAGTTCAATGATTCGATCAATAGGTTCTTGAGTTGTTATAAATAATTATAAGTCAAACAGTTTAAGCTTACAAAAAGAGAAATTTTGAGACAACAAAATTCAACAGAAAATAAAATTCAACAGAAAATAATCTGTACCGAGAAAGACGATGAGAGGTGTGAATAAACTTACAAAGTTTGAAGACTTGAGAGATGAAAAATTTCTGGAGGTATTTTGCCCTCAAAATTATTGCCATAAGATGCCCTGTAAGGAGTTTGCCAGCGAATTGGCGTGTTCAGTGGCTTTCGCAAATTATCAAACATTGTAATCTAGATGCAGATAAACGATCGAGCCACACATGTTACAATACACATTTATAGTCCTTATATTGTTGGAAGCAAGGCACAATATTGCATGTTTAAACGTCCACTGGGAATATGCAAAACGTCGATGCATTACTCCGGATATTCTTTAAAAATTACTGCTGAGCTTTATTTACTCACCGAAAGAAAAAAAGAAAAAAAGAAAAACATTGTTCACCTTCATGTAAAAGTTAAGTTCACAAAGCTAGTCTATATAGAAAATTTGCAGTATAATATAGTAATGATTGAAAATGGAAACTTACAGATACTTGATAGAAGTCCATTTCGCCATGAATTTAGGGAAAGGACCAGACAAGTAATTCCCAGATATTGAACTGCATCGGCCAATCAAGATATTTATCTTAGATACCAGTAAATATAAACGAAAAATATGTATAGATGTTTTATCAGATCCCAAAAGTACATGTGGTTGTTGAAGCTCTCGCTTGAATTAAATATGCTATAAAAGTAGCTCTTATTCAACTGAAATAATCCTTATAATTATAGGTCTTATAAAAATACTAAGATCTTAGTTTTTTAAAATAAATGACAAGAGAGAATAACTACAGTATTAAGATTAGCAAGCACATATTAACTAGGCTGGTAATGTCACCTGCTAATCACCCCATCTTACACCTAGTTCCCAACTCAATATTATTAAAATAGAAAGAAAAGGCACAAAGGAAGTCAATAATCTCAAAGAATGCAACCTGCAAGGGAGAAATCCCCTGGAAAACTGAAGTGAAAACATAAAGAGAGAAACAGAACAAGCAAGAGTCGAATGTCAGAACAAATAACCCAAACCATACATTTGAAAATTAGACTCTATGATAAACTTTAATAAAAACCTTATTAGTAAAACCCTAAGGGCCAAACCTTTACATTTGTCAAGTTAAACAAACAATCAATTGCAATAAATAAATCAATTAAACTAACGATTCAACCAAAGAATAGAAAGGAATTTTTCAACTTCTCAAGAGAAATTCAAGCTCTCCATAATTTTCGTCTCTTTCAAAAATACTCTCCGCCTCTCGTGTAGCTTATTTTGATTAATATGATAATCAATTTATTGTCCATGTTGATTTTCATCTGTCTAAAATCTTCTGAATCTAACACCCAGAGGAGATGGACATATTTAGAGACCAGATAAAACGCACTGAAACGAGAAACCTAAACAGAAAAACACAAACAAAATAAAGATATGTGTGCGCCAAACCCCATCACCATTTGAGATCTAAAAAGACATATATGTATAGGTTAAATAGAAACAAATGAATGAAATTGTCGAGGCCATACCCCTTAGGTCGGGTTGGGCTCCCCCTTTGAACAGGACTGCAGTCCGAACTCCCCAACCCCTCTCACGTGGCGGGTTGTTGCTACCAAGGATCGAACCTTGATAACCTTTGA
>JAFMPE010172485.1:0-18673 GCA_024759925.1 Ficus religiosa
TATATATATATAAATATATAAATGTATGTATATGCATAGACTTTATAGCTGAATTTTATGTTTTCAAGACTCCCTCAATATTGTAGTTGGTTTTTATCGGCAAATTCTCTCTCTCTCTCCCCTCTCTTCCCCTTATCCTATTTGTTCCCTTTCTGTCAAATGGACCCGTAATATTTTCAACTATAATTGATGGGTCGGCCACATGCAATGTTATTGTGGATTTTTACTGTTTTACTGTTTCAATTTTTTTTTTTTTTTAATTCTCATTTCTATAGATAGATGTATTGGATATTATGGTGATTGATAATTATTTAATTTGTAGCCTAAAAATACATCGATCTTCCTATTCCCTAGGCTATTCTATTATCATACAAACCAAACCCTAGATCAAAACTGCTATTAATTTCTAGTTCTAGAATTATTAATAAATGATCATTTCACTTTTCCACTAGAGTTTCCCGGAGGTAGGTATATAATTTTTTTTTTTTTTTCTTTTGGTGAATAGGTATAGAAAATTAACTTTTTAAGTAGAAAAATTTTACAATAAATTCCATGCATTAGACTAATATTGTCATAGTTGTTAATTTTCAATGTTACTGTTATCATTAATCTTCTTGTTGTTGAAAAGAAAAGAACTTGTAAAGACATTAAATCTGGCAAAGAAAATAAAAAGACGAACTTGGAGACGGTAAAATAACAAAATCATAGAAGATATTACTCTAGTAACAAAATCATATCGGGGAGTTTTATGTTTACATGATCGATATACTTTATATTTGACGATACATATATATATATATATATATATAAATACACATAAACAGATGAAACAAATTACTTGATCATAATTCCTGAGAATTTATCAGTTCAGATGTCAAATATGTATACGGAAATTAACACAGGAAGAAGATTAGTTTATCTACATGATCTGAATATATATAAATATATATATATATATGTTTATTTACAATTATATGTATACATGTCGGAACAATATGAGAAGCCATTCATAACGTAAAGGAACTTCAAAGAAATGAATTGGAAATAAATATTACCTCAGAAGTAGAAGAAGAGAAAGAAGTGGCGGCGATATATGAATAAGAAACAGGAAGAAATGGAAAAGTATGGTTGAAAGAACTGTAAATCAGAATAACGAAGAAACATCCGAAAGCAACTGCCGCCAACAACAATTTGCCTCTCAGAATCCGCCCAACTGATGATAATCCTGTATAATTTGTATTCCTTAATTTACTCTCTTTCTTCGCTTTACTACTATTATTGTTGCCCTCATCTTCACCGACGTCACAAGCTGAATTATTTGCCATCTTCTTTTTTTTCCCCCTTTTTTTCTTTTATGGGAGCTTTTTCCTCGGCTTTCTTCCTTGAAATCAATGTGTTTGTTTGTGCGTGTGCGTGTGTGTGTGTGCGTGTGCGTGTGTGTGTGTATCATTTGTGAGAAGTCAACCTCTAGAATGATTTTGCATTCTTTAGAGATTGTATATTAAAATTATTCCCACAATATGTATTTTGTTTGTTTTGTTCAAGATAAGTTTACGATAAATAACAGCCAAGAGGAGAGAAGAGAGAGAGAGGAGGGTGGAGGGAGGAGAGAGAGAGAGAGAGAGGGGGGGGGTGGGAGTTTGTGGTGAAGGAAGAGAGAGAAATAGAGAGTGGGAGAAAGGTTGAAAGTAGGATTTGAGGATAAATTGGTATTTTTATCCGTTTCATCTAAATAAAAAATAGATCAAGAGGGCAAAAATCCAAATTAGAATATGCAAATGAGGGGTTGTTTGCCTCACTTTTTTCAAGTAGAAAGCTATACATCTTTCCCAAAAGAAAATTAGGTGGAGATCTATGTTTTCAGTACCTCCTTATAATTTTACTTATTCTAATATTAAAGTTGATAATTTTAATTATAACATTAAAATTATCAACTTTAATATTATGATGAGCATAAATATAAAGAGGTGTCAACTTTATGACATTCTTGCATATAACCCTACATCCAATATTATTCTCTCTTCCAAGGAAAAAAAAAAAAAAAGAAAAAGAAAAAGAAAAAGAAGCCCAACTCATGTGTAAAGGGAAATTACAGTAAAGGCTATTTTTTAATAATGCTTAAAGTAAATACCATAATTTGAAAATGTACAAACTAAATGGTAACTTGTTTATTTTTGAAAATTTTTTAAAGTAATTTCATGATAAATATGCTTTGAAAATTAAATTATTCATCATGAATGATATTTACTACAAACATTTTATTTACAAGTATATTTTTAGGATAATTTTGTCAAATATAATACACCGTAAATTCTTCTTCTTCTTTTTTTAATCATAAATATTTTGTTTACCATCACTTAATGTTTTATGTTATTTCCCTGCTTCTCCCTATATACACGAGTCGGTGAAGATTGTAGCCCAATGGAAAAGGGGAAAAAAATTGAGTATAATTTTACTTTGATCATCTATTTCGTACATATTTGACT
Source organism: Ficus religiosa (assembly GCA_024759925.1). NCBI lineage: Eukaryota > Viridiplantae > Streptophyta > Magnoliopsida > Rosales > Moraceae > Ficus > Ficus religiosa. The sequence continues at coordinate 2,487 of JAFMPE010172485.1, forward strand.
AGGAGACGTACATTTATTAAATATAGAGAATTTGATACATACATACATACATACATACATATATATATATATATATGTGTGTGTGTGTATCTTGAAATTATGTACAATAATGTGATGTCAGTTGACCAAATTGTTGGAGGTTTAACATTTCTAGCTAGTAGCTGCAAGACACAATCTCATCCGCAGCTTATTTCTTGTGTTTTGCTTAATGGATTGCAGCAACATAAAAAGAAAGCCCAGGTGATTAAGCATTGGGCTTGAACTGCTTCCTAAGGAAGTAATAAATCATTAGTACTGCACCAACCATAGTCCACCACCAACGGCTCCAAATGCTCGGGACACCGGCATCACCAACTTGCCCGTCGTCTAGTTGATTCACTGGTGTACCCTCTGCAGCCCTGCAGATTTCCCAAGTGATCAAATATCTTGTTCATCAATTGAAGATTGAAGCAATATTGAAAAAGAAAACCAGTTACTTTAGAAATATGATCTTCTTTACTAGTTACTCAAAACCTTCTTAAAAATCGGATATTTACTCGTCATGCCTTTGTGCTGGTGGACTTTGGATTTTCGATGTCGTTGCTGCCTGCTCCCCTTTGGGAGTAACTTGCGGTGTCGATTGAACTTCAGCTGGTACAGGTTTTTTGACTGACGTTACCGGTAGGGTCTCTTCAAATGGAATTGGGATGTTCTTAACCTGCAACACCAACGAAGATTATTTTCACCATTAGTTCAGTCATTTAAATATACCAAACCTGCTAACATGTTGCGATTAGCCGGTTTAGCCTAACAGTATTTCCATACCCGCCTTAAATGTTCGTACCTAGAGTTCAAAAATAAAATATAAAGTAAAATAAAAAATATTCTCACCAAGTTCCTGAATTGGAGACTGTAAAGCATGTGAATGTATCTTTGCTTGGCTAGCTTCTGCTCCTTGCTCATCTGCCTCCAAAATCCATAAGTGGCTCCCATGTTCAACACCTTGTTTGCATAGATTTTCCATGTGTAGCTACAAAAACCAAAAAACCGAAAAAAAAAAAAAAAAAAAAAAAAAACATTCAAGTTAAACAAAAGATTTCAAAGTTTTTCCACATGCCGAAAGTTGTCAAGTTTTTTTACTGAATTTACCACTCATTTATCCGCTGAAGACCCGCATTTGAAATCATGTTCCAATACTCGGAATCCGCCTTGCACTTTTCAAAGAAATCAGCAATCTTGTTGCTCGATTCGGTTCCATTGTTTGGGTCAATATGGATGCCTGAGACCCCGTCAACAATTATCTCTGCAGGGCCTCCTTGATTTGTTGCAAAGGTGGGCAGTCCACAGTTCATTGCCTCAATGACTGTCAGGCCAAATGCCTCATATAATGCAGGCTGCACGAAAGCACCCTTTGTATCTGCGATGTGGCGGTACAACTCTGAGTTCCGGTACCTATCAGTTTGTGCTGCAATCCACCTAAGCTGGCCCTTGAGTTGGTAATCCTCTATCAAGGTATGCATCTTCTTTATCTCAGCGATTTCTTCCCTGTCTTTCGATTTGGACGGATCAAAGAACCCCGCTACAACAACAAGATTCACCAAGTCTCGCAGCCGCTTATTCTTTCCATACCACTCGGTTAAGCCTGTAATGTTCTTGACAGTGTCTAACCTTGCCATTGAAAAGATTATCGGTTTCCTCTTGTCTGCCAAAAATCCTCTGTTTACGGAGCACATTAAGATTCCAAAAAAGTCAACAATCAAAATGTTATTGATGAAGAACGAGAGGAAAGGACAGAAAAGTTAAGAATTTGGAGAGAAAGTAAAGAACAATAGAGCGGAATTCCAAATGTTCAACACCATTGAGACTTACAAGTGCTCGTTGTTGTCCTCTTTGTTGTAGAGCAATTCTTCAATGGCAGATTTGAAAGTGGTAAACCGCCTCTCTTTCTCTGTGTAGGGAAAGTAGACAGTTTGGTCAGCTCCAGGAGCAGCAATGTTGAATTTCGGTTCGAAGACATTGATGCCAGAAACCACTCGGCAAAGTCCCGGCATGGTGAATGCTGTATGGCTTTCATACTGTCCCGGTCGATCCTTGCTGATGATGGGAGACAAAAGTTTAGTTAGCGAACACTCACCTAAAGGAAGAAATCATCCCTATAGTCCATAAGATTAGTGTTTTAAAAGAGAGAGGAATGACTAACCTTCCTGCAATCTCTTGGTATGTGCTTGTGATGATGAAATCCGTAGCATTCATAGAGATCAAATCGGCCATGAACTGACACGAGAAATGGTACTTTGGATCCAACTCCTTCCATTTGGCATCTGAATCTTCATACTTGGTTTTCTCCAAAGCATGAGCAATAGTTCCCTGAAAAACACGAGTCAAAATGATATTTTCTATAGAGTTTTTTTTTTTTTTTTTGGTTCCTCAGTTTGAAGACAAGACCTGGGTAATTCCTAGTTTGCTAGCCATCAAAGAAGCCACCAGATTTCCATCAGTGTAGTTCCCGATTATGAGGTCCGGTTTACATTCCATGTGTAGAAGAATTTTGGCGGATGCATCCTAAGACGAGAAAGTAAAATAGTATAAACAAATTTTGAATCAAATAGACAACAGCAAGAAATTGAGAAAAAGAGTGAAAAATTTGCCTGAGCAAATCTCTCGAGGTAAGGATAGATATCGAATCGAGAAACCCATTGGCGGAGAACTCCGTTATCTGTCCTAAATGGAACTCTGAGGATGTGACTGTGCATAGTGTTTAAGATAGGCTCCATCTCCTGATTGCACTTTGTTCCCTTAGCATCTGGGATCAGTCTCGTCACCTAGTTTCACATGTCAATAGAATCAATCAACGAGAAGGATTCGCGAATGAAAAAAATAAAAATCCTAGATTTTGATCCATTTTTAACTCACCACAAGAATCCGAGGCTTAAATGCAAGTCCTTGCTGCTTAATTCTTTGCAGCAACTCCTCCTCCATTGCTCTCACTTGATCAAGAATGTAAACCACCTAATTTTATCAAAAACTCCATTTACGTGTTGGTGCGTGGACTTGAATATGCATGTGTAGAAAAATAAAATTCATCACAATTGATCATGTTATCATGTGCGTCAAAACTGCAACATAGTATTGTGGGACCCAGTCATTTAATTTCTTTAAATCGTCACACATGTAAGTGATGCATCACCAATAGTGATAAATAGCGATGCTCTAAAAAGTATTATCTTTATTTAAAAAAAAAGAAAAACCATTAAATGTAACTGAAACTAAGGTGTCAATAATGGTGATTGATTGTTTTTATAGACCTGGCCTCCGGTATCGGGCAGTCCGAGGACATCAGCCTGGCCAAAGTAGCCATGAGGAGAGAAGATGACAATGTTGAATATGGTTGGCAGCCTGCTGAATATCAACTCCAACTTCTTTGGATCTGGTGCCTGCAGCACCTCAGAGACCGTCCTCATCGTCTCTCTAACTCTCTCAGCTGTATCTCCCCACCCTTTCTCAAATCCCCACTCTTTCAACCTGATCGTTTCACACAAAAATCAGCAAAAGAACCAAGTTCACTATTTCACAATTTCTCAAATAACAACATAAAAGAAAATGGTCACCTCTCCTCAAAACCGTGGAATGGGCTCTCTTTTGGGAGAGTGGAGACATGGCTTTCTGCTACAATCAATGCACCCTGAAGACCTTCAACCGTGTCCAGCGTCTCGTCAATCATAAGCTTCTGCATATTCCCAGAAAAAATAATATTTAAAAAAACAAAAAGAGTTCACTAATTTTTTTTAGCAACAAAGTCTTTAAGTATTTGTTTCCCAGTTCTTCAATCATACACGCATATATATATATATATATATATATATATGTGTGTGTGTATATATATATATATATAAGTATTTGCGTTTACCTCTCCTCGGTGGCGGAGAGCTTGCAAGTATTGGAGAAAGTGTTTGGCATTGGCTGAGTTGGAGGTGAGCTTTGAAGACATGAACTTTGTGATGAAAGTGAGTCCATTGCCTATAGAAGATGGAAGGGTTGCGCGTGGGGTTAAGAAGTCAATTGCTCCAAAATTTATTTCCAGAGCATTTTCGTCATTTGCCCTGCACCAAATATCGATCCCCAAAATCCTCATTAACTTCCAAAAAAATAAAAAATAAAAAATAAAAAATAAAAAATAAAAAATAAAAAATCTTCTTGAACATATATAAATATACATCATCATTTTCATGTGTATCTACACACAATGCATGTGGCTAAAGTTGTTCTAAAAAATAAATAAATAAATAAATAAGAAAAGGATATAAATTTTGGGAGTACCAGTTCTCATCAAAGATGGTCTCTTTGAATTTCAAGAAATCCAAAGCAGAAATTCCATCAACAGAGAGATCATCAGCATTAACCTTCACATATTCCCAGTAACCAGGATTTGGTCTTATTGACAGACCAACATATGGTGGCACCACAGCTGCCTCCTGCATTTTTTTTTTTTTTTTAGTAGAGAAAGGTTTTCACATTATTAGAAGTAAAGAAAGAATGAATAGAGAAAGAAATATGAGAGAGAAAAAAGAGTTTGTGTAAATACTTTAGTGGAAACAAGGATGTAACCGAGCATGCCTTCAAGAACTTTGTCTCTTTCATGCTTGTCTTGTATTGATTTTTCCACTTCTTCCATTATGTGTTGCCCTTTCATCAACCTTTTCCCCTTTCCAACAAACCTTTCCAATTTTCATCACACCACCACCAAAAAAAAAAAAAAAAATTAATAACAATATTAATAATAAGAAAGAGAGGAGTTCAACAAATTATTGCCTAATTATACAATACAAACATACGTAGTAGTTTTATTCCCCTTAATTTAAAAACAACTGAAATATTAATGTTGCCAATATTAAAATATGCGAACTATTATTTTAACGTTAAAACCGTCAAAAGTTAACAGAGGGCATGATCAGAAAACATAATTATATATAAATAAATATATACGTATACACACACACATAGATCATTCAGTTAGGGTCATCCACACATTGTAATCATAATTTCTTAGTAAGCATGTCTTCAATGAGATTGCAACATAATCTAGATAAATTTACAACTTTACCTCCAATATTGAGGTCTAGAGTTTAAAAAACAATAATTATAAAACAAAAAAAAAATGTACATAAAAAACTAAACAACAAAAAAATAAAAAATAAAAAAAATAATGAAGACCTGGCAAAGCATCTCTTCATATGATAGCGGCTCTGCTTCAATGCATCAGGCATGTTATCAGCAATGGTATCTGACCTCTTCAAGACATGGTTGGAAGCCATTTTCAGTAATTAATTAATTAAAAGACCAGTAAAAAAAAATTTAAAAAAAAAAAATCAGATAAAATTTTTTTCAGGAACTGATTTTAGGGTGTTGGTTTTTTTTTATGTTTTTTAGCTTGTTTGATTAAGAGTTGGGTGATGTATATATATATATGACAGGATTGGTGATGCAGTCATAGAAAAACTGCTAGGAAAGGTAAAAGAACATTCTTTAATGCCGTTTGTGGGGAAAGAAAGATTGGAAGGAAAATAAGGAATGCCCCCCCACCCCCTCCCTCCTTTTTTTTTGTTTTTTTTTTTTTGTAGAATAATTTTTGAAAGGCGAGGGAAAGAATTTTTTGTGGGCTTTGTGCGACCGGTGAAAACGTGACAACTTCATGGTGGACTCCCCTGTATATTATTCTTTACTTCTTCATGCATCAACAACTAGTACTTATTTATTTGTTTATGATTTATGAGGTATGAGGTATAGGAATTTTGGCCCTAATTAAGACCTTCACTTTTCACATCCACTTGCTGTGATTTGCACCTTCTAAACACTCCTTTTTCTTACATCTTAAGAGATGATTGGGGGGGGGGGGGGGGTTGGAGTATTAACTTTGTGAGATGGATAATTCAATTGATACTTTACGTTGAAATATAAAACTATTATTGATCCATCCCTAATAGCTTAAGCTTTTGAGAGAATTGGTAAACTAATACTTTATCAACGTAAAAAAATTGAATTGAGTATATTTTTCAAAACAAAAATAATAATTTTGAAATAACAATATGTACAATAATCAGACCAAAATGTAAGAAGAAAAGGAAATAAATTTCATGTACAAGTTTACGTACCTAAGGGGGTCGTTCCGTATCACGCAAGGGAGCAATACATGCTAATTTGTTGTTTTTGTGACAACATGAAATGAGAACTCAATTCACTTAAAATGTGCTAAGATACAACCCATCGATATTATTTAAAGTAAAAACAAGTTGTGATTTTAAGCAGCAACAACTATACTAATTGGAAGACGAAGTTCGTTTCATGGTTTAAAAGTAGATGTTTAGCTTCCACATCAAACTAGAGAATGGGCAATTCTTTTTTTTTTTTTTTTTTTCCCTTCAATCCAACCTTGGAGGTGGTCGTACGACTTACCTGTCCATGCAAGGTTAAACAATGCCCAATGGCCAAAAAAATCCTCTCGTCTATGCAAAGTATGACAATGCCAGTCCATTCACAATTTTAATTAAGAGTTTCGGTGATCAGATTGGTCGAATTAGGTATACTTAGAGAGAGTCATCTCAAAATTTCTCGTCGATGTTGAGGCCACATCTTATCTAATTACAATTGGTTGCAATTGAAAATTTTGCTCTTATTCGGTTTGGTTTACCTCCACCACCACCAACTAAGACAAATTAACCACCACCTCCTCCTCGCTATCACTAACGCAAACCATGATCTCATTTGTTTGACTACTTTCCAGTACATTTTCCATCGGAACGCCTCTCCAAACCTCCAACAACACAATCCGAGAAGCACAAGGAAAATTAAGCAAGAGCGAGAACATTTACAAGAGATTCTCACAAGGATCATACCTTCTGAAACCTGGTGACAACGACGACCGTCACCGCACCATTTTTTCAGTTCAAACGAGTTCTGGTTTTGGAATAAAAAGCAGATCAAAGTCTCTCAGCTGAAGAGATCAACCAAGTTGTTTGTACACAAGTTTAGCTAAAACCCATAACAAAACACGTACACCAAAGGCTTAAGCAGTGGCAGTACTTAAAAAAAAGTATAAATAGATGAGAAATAATTTTTAAGGTCCAACCAAAAGTTTGCCCAATGCAAAATAAACCCTAACAAGAAAGCTTTAACAGTAGAACATCACCCTCTTGACATTGTCCTTGAGGGCAGGCAACGGTCTCACAGCAGCATTTGCACCAGGGGCACGCATGGTCCTGGCACCTGGCCCCATTCCTCCACGTCCAGCAGCTGCACTACTTGTCATCGAGCCACTGTCGGAGGTCTCTGGCTCCATGTAGAAACGAGCACGGAATGCAGCAAGATGAGCGTAGTATGCAGGGGGCACTGCCAAAATTAAACAACTTATTAAATTATCAAAACAAAGGCATTGACTCATAATATCACATCAAAAATCAACCACAATCTAATGCATAAAAGAAACACGAGAATGATAGAGAGAGCACCTATTGAGACAGAACGAGTGCATCGTGCATAGCTGCAAGAATTAAAAGATTTAACGGTTATTTAAGAAAAACTGGTCAATGCCAAAATTAATTCCTCCATGAAATATAACATAAATGAACAATGAATGCTCCGTATATACCATTATTTCATGAAACATATAGGATCAAGCACTAGACTTACGTGTAACACAGATTATTTGTGAGGGACTGCAACCCATCTGCAGTGAACTTGTTTTCGTCCCAGAGGACATGATAATGAGCCGGTCGACTGGTACCCTGTTTAAATGTCGAACCACACATAATACTGTGTCATCCTCCAGAAACACAGACGCAAATGCATACATGAAATGATGAAAAGAATTAAAAGGAGCAATGATATCCTATCTTGCCTGTATTCCAGCATGGCTGCAAAGATAAAAATCAAACTCCGTCGGATGACAAATTTTCGAGTCTACGACCGTGCCTGTTTATCCATATGCAAGGTATGAATCATAGATATAAACATATGAAAAGCATAATTTGGAAACTCCAAACAAGAGAGTAGCACACCTGGCAATATATTCCCACTCCTGTCAACTGCATTACGGTCGGAATGGTTGTTAGCAAACAATCTTGTATGATGACGCTTCTGAACCACCACAAAAGTCACAGGTGGCTGATAGTTGGGCTCCAAAGAAGCACAGGCCTGAAATCATTCAGAAAACCAAAAAAAAAAAATTAATTAATTAATTAAATCTACTTAAATAACTTCCATCCATTGTTTCCAATGACAACTAACTAAAATAATTGTCCCAATAGCCATGCAAAAATAAATAAATAAATAGCATCCACACAGTATATTTACCCTACGAATGGCGTCAAGTTCATACAGCAAAACTTGATAAAACTGCCCTTCACTGACACCATCCCTACATGGTAATACGTAATTAGTTAAACAGCATGAAAATAAAGTTCAGAAAGAGGCAGCAGATTGACACTATTGAACATGCCTGTAAAATATGATGCGTTGTGGCTTCTGTCCAGTTGCCCTGCGGAACGATATAAGCAGTTCCCTGAAGTAAAAGGAAACATAAAAGGAAGTATTAGTCAACTCCGGCCAGAAAATTTAACGTATATATGACCTCTATATAGTTTTCACTAAAATACATGCTATAACTTGGATGCTCTCAATTAGCTCTTTTAACAGGGATGATGGTATTGGTGTCAGTTAGGTGAGAAGAAAAGCGATGATAGATGACCTCAATATAATTCAACGTAAATATACGACCTCAAACGAAACATATATTCCAGTCAATTCTACTAGCCAAAAAACTTAAAACATAAATATATGACCTCAACATAATCTTCACGGAAACTACATGCTATAACTTGAATGCTAAATTATCGCTTTAAAAGAGGAGGGTGTATTCGGGTCAGGAAAGTGAGAAGAGTGGCATTGGAAGGTGGTTAGAGAAAGAGAGAGAGAGAGAGAGATGCACTTGATCATGCCACCAGACATTTGCCCCTTAGCAGGGTCCTGCCATGTTTTGAACAGATCTTGGATAAGCTCTTGACGATGGGCTTGAGCACAGACCAAACCAGCATACTTGGTAACTTCAGGCCAATCTTGTGAAGCCACAACCTACAGCAATTCAAGAAAATAATTTTGAATTCCTTCAGCCAGCAGTCAATCAAAACACAGAAAAGCATTGAAAACAAAATATACAAGCTTAAAGACAGTGCATAGAACATTTCAAAACATACAGCTGCAATAGAAGGGCTTGAATCCTCCCCGGGATGAGGATGCGTAACATCAGCACCAAAAATTATGGTGGGTCGGTCACTGACCAAGGGAATGCGCCTTGATAATGCATCAACAAGTACGGTGTTCCTCCCTCCAACCTTCACATTGATCTTCAAGGCCACGTTTGCCAGATACTGCTTGCTCATTCTGAAGACATGTTTAGTCAAACAGCATTGTGAAACGAGCCCAAGATCTGTCTCACAAATTCGTTTTAGATCACCTGGAGAGGTAAACACAACACTAAACTCAGAATATGAATTCCAAGATAAATATGAAACAAGATGACATCAATACATATCTGCTTCCGTACCATAAAGGGATCCATTATTGTCAGGTAAGATAACAATAAGCAGATCGAGCTCCTTCCCCTGTGGCTTCAGTTTCGTTACAGCATCATGGTATCGAGTTTTTAATACCTTCTCTACCTGATCGGGACGACCATTAACAGGTGGGAGAACTGGTTCAGGATTGAATGCCTACAATGAAAAAAAGATCAAATGCTTCTGTCAACATCAAAGACACAGTATTTGTAAGAATGGATAGCCTTCAAAAGAACATGAGCCCCATACCATGCCAGAAATATGACACATTTGAGCAAGTTCATAACAGAAACCCCTAGCCACACTTTCTTGCACATTCCGAGAAAAGTTAATGCACATCCAGTTGTTCACCGTCCCACCATTGACCATTTTCTGCAACAAAAAATTATGGACCATGAGTAAGCCTTGAACTTATAAGAAAACAACCAAAAACTGGAATCCAATAGTAATTGCCTTACTGAAAATAATTAAGGAGAGAAAGACAGAGAGAGAGAGAGAGAGAGATTATAAAGGAAGAAAAAAATAAAAGATTTGAAACCAACTCAATGCGATTGCAAGCAACTTAAACCATCAGCTAATACTTCTAGTTAATTAAAATGAGAAAACCCTGTAAGTCATGCTAAACGCAGCAAATTATCAAATCAGAGCCAGAACAGATGCAGAAAACCTGTGAGAAGTACCAAGACATTCACCAAGTAGTGAAATGCAACAAAAGGAATGAATTATTACAGATATCATTTTGCTTATGGTCCCCAAAAAGATGTAAAACCCTCCAACATTCTACTCATAATGACAGGATTATTACACATAGAAACCCACCAAACTCCATGCCACACAGGCATAACATCCGCAGTTCTACTCTTCTAATTCCAAGCCAACCATATCTTCCATCTATCCCAACCTATTTTTATTTTAGACCACAGTAAAATATACTAGAGATTGAAAAAGAAAATGCCTGCCATTGCCTACCGTGCAATCGTGAAATGCAAAGTAGGATCTATGCTTCAAAACTAAATAAATAAATAACAACTTAAATTCATACAGCACCTTGTTCATCATATTCCATTGACCTACTTGAGGTAGGCAATCCTTCTCTCTGCCAGTGTCATGATATTTAAGCTGCACAAAACAACCAAAAGTCATTTACCATCTATGCCTTAAACCGCACAAGACACCTCAAAATGAATATCTAAAAGAGATGAATAACTCACCCAAGGAGCAGGAAGAATGCGAGCTTCAACCTGAGCAAGCCTTTCACTGATTTTGATCCCAAACTCCTTAGCATAAGGATCATCACGGTAAGCATTATGGTGAACAGTCTGCACAGAGATTTTTATTATTAAGCAACTCATAAATCCAATGAAGGCACCACAAGACTAGAAACTCTCAATCCAATCAGAAACTGTAGGATAAATATATATTGCATAAAAAAAAAATAAAAAAAAACAATTATGCCATCATCCCCAAAGCAATTAGAAAATCAGTACACTTGGGAAATAATCAATTTAACTACCAAATTATTTGATGAAGGAAATGCATTTAACAGAAGAAAGTTCAACAAGTGTCAAAGAATTCTGAAGACCTTAAAAAAAGTTTAAAAAAAAATAAAAAAATAAAAAAAACTCCAACAATATAAAAATAACCATTTTCTTTAAAGTTGGATGTTGCTCCAACAAAATAGAGATTGTGTTTTGGGGGGGAGGGGGGGGGCCGCCGCGCGGGCTCGCGGCAAATCTACTGAATTCCCAACCAATTCAGAGCACTTGCATAGTTTAAATCAACAGAATGAAAGGACAAAGCGCCAAATAAGATAACATGAACAGGAGCAACTTAGCAAGGAATAAGATTCATTTTATACTTGAAAGAGGAATAAAGATTACAATCACAAGGGATGTTGTAGAAAGCATGGAGCCGTACTAAATGAGCAAGGACATAGATATACTGTCTGTCCAAGAGGTGAAGACAAACAAACACTTATACAAGAGATGGAAAACATAAGTACAAAAACAGAAATATACACCACACGTTAAATTTGACAAAAATAAAGGACCATGAATGACAGCAATGAGCAAACCTGCATGATATCGCGTTCCCTCTCTTGAGGACGCTGACAGGTAACCTTCAGCAAAGCAGTAATCTGCCTCTCATTCAACCTCTTAGAGTATCTCTGACCCTGAACAATTTTACACACCTGAATCCAACAACTGCCTATTAGCATAAATAACCAAAAGAGAAGACAATAAATAAAGACAAACAGTAATACAAGAAGTTTACCTCCATGGGTAAGTAATTTGGTCGCTGCTGATTCCCCACTTGCAGGCAAGGCCATTGAGTATGCTGAATTACGAACCCATATGTCTCATAAAAGTACTCAACAACAGATTTCATGGTACCTCTATCATCAACCGGAAAACTGAAACATGAGAATTTAATGTTAAACAATTGCAAACATAGGTTAATAAAACCAAAACACCAAAAATACATTATGCACACAACACACGCTTCCAAACTTATTAGAGCCTATGATAGGTAATACTCACGTCAGCTCTCCTGTCGTCTGAGATGTCAGACCAGAAATTCGATACTTTCTGCGCATATTCCCACGGTGCGTCACCTCAACCTTTACTCCACGTAAAGCCTTTTTAATCTGGTTTGTACAAAAAGTAAATAGATTCTTACCAACATTTGCCACAATAATAAAAGTAGTACAAACTCTATCACACATTCATTTAAACATAACTACATATTGCCATATTTGATTGGCTAAATACAAGGAATTGCAAGATGAATACACTATGAAAGCATGAAAGAAGAACAGAAGCTATTATTACAACAAAGACGATGAATAGAAACTAACTTTCACACGATCAGCATCAGATAATGGTCTGGATGAAACATCACGATTTAGCAGCTGAGTTACAAAATCAATAACTGGCAGTGGCTCAATGAACGCAGTAGAGGACATGTCTGGATCATAACAAACCATCACTATACCATGCCAAACAGTGATGTAAAATAAAGAAACATAATACATAAGCAGGCATTACTTATACTCAACACTAAGATCAGTATGTATTAAGAAAAAGAAGCATATAGATTTAGTACCAATATTAAGAGACAGCCCCATTTGAGTTGGGCGGATACTTTGATAAAAGCCACGCCAGCTTTCCAAACCCTCGCCAAGAGGCTGTCTTCTACCCAGATCAGGAGAATAAAATGATCGGCCCACGGGACAGTACCTACAATCAAACAAAACAAAAATAGAGTTCTTAAAAGAGTCAATCGAAGACTAGGATACTGAAAACAAAATCATACAGCAGAAAAAGATAAACACAACATACCTAGTGGTAGGCAATTCACGTAGAACAATGTCAAGCACCTGAAGGGCCTCTTGGGGTGCATCAGCTTGCCTTCCTTGCAAGAAGAGTCCTAAATGATGTAGGTCAGCCCGTGCAGCCAATTTTATTACAACCCTGAACTCCCTCTCTCTCCTGCATCAAAAGAGTATTTGTCAAACGCTAGAAAGAAAATATAAGAATATAAAAATGGCAATTACAAAATGATGCACCAAAGATCAGGAGTGGGGCTGGGAAAAAAGAAAACAGGAGGCACCTCTGCCCTCCTGAGCCATCATCCTCATCAATAAGAGTGATTTTAAACTCCTTGGAAATGAAGGGGAGTGGACCAGCAGTATACAGACTCTTCCGCCCATCATATGCAGGGAGCCGCTTTCCAAGATGGGACTCCTTGTACAACTTTACGAGCTGCCCCATCACAGCTCGGTTGACACCACGTGAAGTGACCTCCGGTGTAATCGTAACCTAAATAAATGTCAAAAGTTCAAAATAATTATGAAGTGACCAATCTGCAATGAAAGGATAATATTCTTAAAAGAGTAAATGAAGAGCTAGAGAACTCACGTCATACTGGTGCAAATCCTTGTCCGGGAGTTCAGCAAAGAAGTGATTAGCCTTGACAATGCACCTGACGCCAGTGCTACCCTTCCCTGGGCGGAGCGGAAACCTCATGGACTTACTCGAGGGCGGGGCAGGCTGTATTGCCTGGCTAGAAGCACCCTCCGACTCTAAGCCAATCTGCTCAAAATGCTGAGCCACTTGAGAAGACTCAGGTGGCCCAGACGAAGAACTCGCCTCAGATGGAAGAGGCTGAGAGACCCCAGCTTGATGAGGAACTGGGGTTGCTTGGTGCAGCTCGGGAACTTGCGGTCGGGCCGGTCCAACAGGTACTCCCCCACGGCCACCACCAACACCACCAGCGCCCCGTCCACCACCTCCATACCCTCCTCCACGACCTCCTCCTTGCTGAGGAGGCCCTCCCCTTCCCCTTCCTTGCTGATACTCAGGGGGGGCGCCATATTGCTGCTGCTGCTGCTGCTGCTGAGGTGGACCACGGCCACGACTGCCACCAGCAGCTGCTCCACCACTGCCACCATAGCCTCCTCCACGGCCTCCTTGTGGGCCCCAACCCCTACCACCACCTTGGTAACCTCCACTACCAGCACCTTGTTGGGGTTGAGAACCCCTTTCAGTAGGACGTTGGGAACCACGACCACCACCAGTACCAGCACCACCGGCAGAAGCAGCTGATGCTTCCTGAGGCTCCGAGCTCTCACCCTGCTGCTGGGGTTGATCGGTTCTTCTCTTTCTTACCATTGTGATAACTGCGTTTCCAAACAAAAACATCAACATCTTAAACTTCAAAAATTTAAAATTTAAAAATTTAAAAAAAAAAACGCAGAAAGATATCGAAATTGCAATCAAGAAAACTAATCACACAAGGAACTGAACATCTGCCAAACAAATTACAACAAGCACAGAAGCCCAAAAAAAAAATCCAAATAAAAAAAAAAACCAAACAAAAGGGAAAAATCGAAGACCAAATCTCACTGTTTACTAAGAGTCCAGTACCAGAAAGCCACAAATAGACGAGACCATAACTACATCGAACCAACGAATAACCAAAAATAAAAATACAAACCAAAAATCAAACAAAATAACCCTAGAGAGAAACTTTCTAAGAGTCCAAACAGCACAAAATCACTCAGACAAAACTAAACCAATGCACGAGATCTAGCGATCTAACACGAGAACAACAAATCACGGAGACCAAACAACAACAACAAAAATCAAAGCGGAAACCTTGAGAAGCAAAACAGATCAGAGAGAGACAGAGAGAATAAACCCTAGCATCTCAAGGCCAAAAAAATCGACAGATCCAAAAATCCAAATCAAAACAACAAAATCATCAAAAAGCGAGTAAAAATAGCGAAAATGGCCAGAGTAAAAGAAGAAAAAGAGAAAAAGCGGCCATGGCAGAAACCCTAAAACCACCAATACCTTACCAAACCTCGACAAAAACCGCTCTCAGAAAACCGCTTTGACGGACCCGCACGCAATGGAGACGAAACGCAGCCAATCAAGTTTACGACAGAGCACCACTACACTATCTCCGCTGCTTTTTCTAGAGAGAGAGTGTTTAGAGAGAGAAACAGAAGGAAACAAAGCAAATACACACAGAAGAATGAGGGCTAAACCGAAGAGAAGAAAATTTATTTATTTATTTTTTTTTTTTTTTGCTCTCCCCTTCAATCTTTGGGAAAACCCCAACAATGTAATCCACACTCTACTTATATATAGAGGGGAAAGGTTGGTCTTTGAAAATGACAACTCCGTCCCTCTTTCTCTCTCTCGGCCTACTTTCTCTCTCTACTTACTTTCTCTCTCCCATTATTTTAATTCTTTTTTTTCTTTAATTGAACTCATCACCCTCACGCCCCCATGGTGTTTTGTTGACTGGGGCCCAGCAGTCACTATCCAATCGGGGTTCCAGCATGGAAGATGACGTGGCAATTTGATAAAATTGGAAAGAATATTTTATGTTTTAAGCATATATTTCGTGTGCAGTCTTTAAATGAAAATTTTCATTAGCCTCTGCAAATTTAAAACACAAAAATAGGTGTTCCGCAGTAAAAAAACAAATAAATATGATACGGATTTTTTTTAAATAAAACAAAGTCTAATTGGATTCTTGTTTGGATGATTAGTTGGATTGGACTCTTGGAGTTTTTTTATTTATGAAAAAAAATGAGTGAATGTTTGAAAAATTGTTTTTAGTTAAAATATAAATTAAAAATTAACTGTGGTTTTTTAGTAATGTAAAATTTAAAATACACACAGAGTTTGTTTGTAATTCGGATTTTATTTTGTTCTCTTCATCATTGTGAGCATTAAGTAAAAATAATAATTTCACTTCCACTTGTACGTACTTTTGAGTTTCATGAAAATGCAATAGCTAGAAAAGAATATGAGAATTTATAATGTAGTTAATTAGAATATGAGTTTTTAAAAAACAACCTAAAAAACAGATATTGATAACAGACTTCAAAATGAGGGCAAACTTTTTAAAGTTTAAATAGTGTGTCATCATAAAATGTGTGAATTCGAAACATCAAATATGAATTTTTACTATCAATAATGAACGACTCTTTTCTTAATAAGTTAATAGTGAAGACCGTTGATTTTTGCAACGTATTTTTGTATCAAGTAATACACATTTTTAACATTTAAATTTTTAATGTAACGA
>JAFMPE010172584.1:5854-18108 GCA_024759925.1 Ficus religiosa
TTTTTTTTAATAAATCTGTCCTGTTTTGGAGGTTTTCCCTATAGAATTGGATCTTTTCGAAATTGGTTAATGTTGTAATGACAGTTCCATTATTATAGTTTTGGGGCTTGATTTTGTTTTGTTTGAAATCATTTGGTAAGTTTGCTTATTTGATTTTAGTTACTGATATTGGTCATTTTTAGAATGACAGCATCATTATTTTAATTTTGTTTGAAAATGTTTTGGTTTTTATGCTGCTCATGGGTTTTTCCTTATTGAAGTTCGGCATTATCATAATGACTGAATCATTGTTGGTTTTAAAACCTTTCGGTTTTTAAGTTTGTTTATGGGTTGCTTATAGGTTTTTCTTTACAAAAATTTGTCATTGTTATAATAACTGACTCATTATTGATTTTTGAAACCGTTTGGTTTTTTAGTTTGCTTACTAGTTTTTCGTAGTCGAAATTGATCGGTGTTATATGACAGTTGCATTAATATTTTGACATTTTATATTTTGTTTGATACTTATATTTTTTAAATCAATATGTTATTGATCGAGTCATTATATTATATATGACTTCAAAGTATATATAGGTACTTACAAAACATCAAAGAACTGAATCACAAAACCTATTCGTGGGGAAACAAGTTTCTTATATTCTTTATCATTCAAATTTTTTTCATGAAGTAAAATTTAAAGTGTATTGACTTCGCCATTATTGTATTGCCTCAGGATATGGTGAACAAGGATTAGCACGAATCAAATAATAATAATAAAAAGCAAGATGTTGATGCAGCTGGTATTCTAAAAAGAGGTCAGATCCAGAAACTGAACAGGAAATATTCAAAAACTATTGGAAAAAAGTCATGTTTTGCATTATAGTAATTCTGTCCATTGGAAAAATGTTCAAAGTCTATGTTATATTCAATGATGAAAATGTCTTCGACATTGTCGACATTTTCACGATATTATCTATATTTTGAAGTCTCGGCATGGATAACGAGAGAGAAGAATATTTATTTTCGGAGTATCTGTCAAATGTTTACAATATCTAAAATATCCATAATATCCGTGAATATCCGTGAATATCTAGGATATTTTTCGATATTTTCACAAAATGTCCATCGAGAAAATTTTTTCTTCAAAAATTTCAATTTTGTCAGATATTTCATTTTTTTTAATATGAATAAAATGTGACAATATGCTACACGAGATGAAGATCATAGTTATAAGATAGTAGGTGAAGGTATTGGGCAATTGTAGTATATAAGAAGATATGATATGACTCAAATAAGTTAAACTGATGAGGATTCACTTTAAATTTTGATTTCATGAGCTTAAAAATCAAGTAAAGTTTCTACGGTTATAATCCTCATTATGGTTTTCAAATGGTGTCTAGTTTAGAAATACAAAATCGAAACAGTTTTTTTGTTATATTGGTATATCCTCTGCCACAAATTAATATCGAGATATCATTACACATCCATCAAGACTACTCATCACGTTGAACAAATCAACAATATCCAATTAATGTGTTAATAGTTGGTAAATACCAAGAAACATACACGTGAGACATTAAAAATTACCTTCAAAACCATTCAAAAAAAATATTTTGACAAATGTATTGTTTATATTTGATCAAAATAGACACCTACATAACGTTTTTCCAACCTGCTAGAAACTGTTTTTGAATTAAATACAGTTGAAACTTGTATATACTCTTTTATGTTTAGGGTTTAATTTTTATATACCTTATTATATTATAGTATGTTATCCGTAATGATTAATGAGTACATAATATAATTTTGAAATTACAATTAATACTTAATTGTTATGTTTTATTATTACATCATGCAATATAACTCTCATATTTGATTAAAAATATATTATTTTTGTTATAAAATTAGTTCAAATTACGTAATATTAATTGTTATGATATTTTGTAAGGTTTCAGTAAAAGTTATAAATTTTTATTTGAGTATTAATTTTTTCTCAAAATATCCATTGATATGACATTTCCGTCGACATTATTCATAAGTTAAAACTTTAATAATTCTATCGATATCGATATTTTCATCCTTGATTATATTTACGATGATCTGATAGTTTTTTTTTAAGGCACTTTATCACTGTATTTTGTTATGCAATTTCGATTTTTTATATAATTATATCATAATAATTATGTCTTTAAGTAATCCAACCTCACTATTTTTAATTTACGCATGAATCCCAAATACGCAGAAAGAATGAATCATGATTTAATAATTTCCAAAAATATACAAGTTTTGCATTCTGGACAATAAGACTTTTTTTTTTTTTTTGGGGGAAATGACGCAGTATTTTTTGTACTGACAACAGGTAGGGATAAGAAATTTTTCAAGAACTGACGTGAGTTCCACCAAAAAAAAAAAAAAAAAAAGACTAAAATGTGACTAATGTGTCTCTAAAATCAAATTTCCAAAATAATAGCAAACCCATCAAAAATATAGAACAAATTCCTTTTTAAAACGAAAATCTGAAAAAAAATAAAATAAAATAAAATAAATGCCTAAATTAACTAGTCAATTTAAAATTGATATTAAAAGTAAATTGAAATTTAAACTGCAACGTGTATCCGGATTTGAAGGAGATAAAATCTTGACATTTTAAACAAATTGTGTTAAGATATTGGGTTTTTTTTTTTTTTTGTAACAAATTTATTTTTAAAATTAATGGAAGGGTGAAGAGGGAATGTAAAAAGTTTGTAATTCAAAATTCGTTCAAATTAATAAATAAGTTTTAAAATGTTTATTTTTTAAAAAGGGTGTCTAAACATGATTTTTTTCGTATAAATACTTCTTCATATAATGCCACCACACAAGTCATTACAAAATTATTGATTTTTTACCACTACATTAAAAAGTTATGATAAATTGTTAGATTGGTTCCTTATTTTTAGGTTTGGACAACTTAATCCCTGTTCCTTTTTTTTTTTGTTAGTTGGAATGATACTAAATTACTAAAAAGTTAACACAGTATTCCCTTCCGTTAATTTTTAATAAAATCCGTTAATTAGCGTAATTTTTTAACCAAATAACAATTGGATTTCGTCCAACAAGTAACAAAAAAAGAATATTGTAGCAACATTTTAATAATTTATAAGCATTCAAAAAAAAAAACCATTAAAAACATGCTTCACTAGTCCTTTCCATTCAATTTTTTTAAAAAGAAATCCGTTAATTAGCATCACTTTTTGACTAAAATACTAAAGACTAATATATTCCGTCAAAAAATTTATAAAAAAGATTATTGTAACAACATTTTAATAGTTTATGAGTATTTTAACTTAAAAAAAAAAACAAAGATTATAGACCAAAATTACACAAACTTAAAAGCTTAGAAATTAAATAAGCAATTTATCCAAAAATTTTTGTTTATGCACTACAATTCCTCGCACCTTCTAGGAAAATCACTAACACTTTTTAATTATGAATTTACTAATAGAAATTCAATGTATAATCTAATTATTCAATGTGTATTCTAGAATAATTTCATATTTTAGTTATTCAATTATTTCATTTTACTAAGTTAATGTGTTTTTTTTGAAATGAAATATTTTATATGTTTTCACGCAACAAGGAGATATTATTTATAACAAATAGTTTTGTTGGTCGGTTTAATCGGTCAATATTTATTTGTCTTCGCCCCGTTTGGGAGGGACAACGCACGCCAGGATCTCTTTGTCCAAATTAATTATGATTTGTCATGAATTAGAGGTGTAGGCTCGACACGTTTTAAATTGAAAGGAACACTTGTCAAAACAAAAATTCATATGACAATTGACCTAAGTTTAGGGGACAAACACCGAAAATCCTAATAAATAAAAAAGTATGAAGTTTATTTATTTTTTTAATCTCTAAATTCAAGCTTTTGAAATATTATTTTGTGACAAAAAATATAGCCTAGTGATAATATCACACCTGATAAGAAAGAAGAAAAAATCAAGTACATAGGCAAGAAAAATATTCCATTTCTAATAGAATACTATCAGTAGCAAAAGCTAAGGATGATTGATTACATGAATCAGCTGCTATTACTATCGAAAAGTATAAAGTTTAAATTATCTGTTTATTCTTGTGAGTTGCTGTTTTATTCTTAGGATTTTTGTCTGGATTTTTTACCACTCTGAATTATGTTATCTTTTTACTTATACTCTTGTATTTTTCTTTTTAAGTTGGGGATTGCAAGTAGGTACAAACGAATCTAATTGGGAATATACTAGTTATTCCATTATAACAATTGTCTTCTCTTTCTATTTATTTATTTATTTTGTTATTGATTTATGTACATTAAAATTAATAATAAAATACCTTTTGAAGTGATTAAATTTTTTAAAATACCAAGATTACTCTTAATTGGATTATCATTTTAAGATTTTTTTTAATTTGGAGACGGAAGATTTGAACATTCACCTTTTGATGGAATTATGTATGATAATATCATTAGATCATAACTTTGAAACTTTTTTTGGTATTATTTAAAAAGTTTCTTTAATTAAATTTTCTCTAATTTATTATTTAATTTGGAATCCAAACTCCAACTATATATATATATATATTTTTTTAAATGAATCCAACTAAATTTAACTTATATGATGGATGTTTTGGATATTTAAAAATAAAATAAAAATGGTAAATTTTACGTTTAGTCCTTCACTTTGAAATATGTGTAATTTTGACCCAATAGTTTAAATGATCATAAATACTAAAATATTATTATACTTACAATGTCAGTAATTTGCTCAAAAAAATAATCCTAACCAACAGATTTAGTCTAAAAAAATTAACAGAAAATATATTATTATAATATTTTTAGTTTAATGGTTCATTTGGTGAATGAGTTTGAATTGAAAAGCTACGGTTATAGTTATAAATTTTTGTTGACTTTTTAAAAAAGACAAAAATTTTTTAAAAAAAAGATAAAAAAAATTTTGAAAAAAGATAAAAACTGAGATAAAAAAATACAGTTTGAACTTGTTCATCAAAAAAGGCCTAAGTTTATTTAAGGTAAAAAAATTCAAAATTATATGAATTTATAAATTCAAAGACTAATCTAAAAAAAAAAAAAAAAAGATTTTTACTCACGAGCCAGTTTGGTAAGAAAGTCGCAAGCATGGCTTGTGTTGTGCCCCGATCACTTTCCTAAACACGCCCGCGTTTCAAAATTTCCCCCAATTTGCCTTCCGTTGAAAAATTAAAAAAAAAATAATAATAATAAACCATTTTCGAGTTCAGATTCTAGGGTTTTTTCTCCTCTTTCACATTCTCAAACGGAAGAGAGAGAGAAAGAGACAGAGCGGTCTTCTTCTTCTTCTTCTTCTTCTTCTCAACTTTCTCTCTCGAACTTTCTCGGTCTATTCCCCTTCAATGCTATTTAACTTCTATTTTCTCGCCTCTCAAAGAGATCTCTTCCTATCCTATTTCGGAAAGATTTCTCTTATTTCCCTCCGAAATTCCCAAGATTTCTCTCCCAATTCCGTCCTCGAGCTCCAATGCAGGTCCCCAATTCCGATGAGCCCTCCCCTCAAGCCGCGGAATCCCCCGAGGAACCTGAAAAATCAGAGCCGTCGAATTTGCCGACGGTCGTGGTCGGAGATGGTGGCTGCAGCGGCGATGAAGAATCGGTCCTCGACGTCTCCGGGAAGAGCATGGAGTTTTCGGTGATGGAGAACGCGGACGATGCCAACTTTCGGGGATTGTATTTGTACAAGAATGCGTTCAATTTGATACCCAAATCGGTTGGGTCGTTTGGGGGTTTGAGGACGCTGAAGTTTTTTGGGAACGAGATTAATTTGTTTCCTTCGGAGATTGGGAGCATGGCGGGATTGGAGAATTTGCAGGTGAAGATATCGTCGCCGGGTTTTGGCGGCTTGCAATTTCACAAATTGAAGGCTTTGAAGGAGCTTGAGATTTCCAAAGTCCCGCCGCGGCCTTCGGCTTTTCCGATCCTGAGTGAGATTGCTTCGCTGAAGTGTCTAACCAAGCTCTCCGTTTGTCACTTTTCAATAAGGTTAGTTGAAGATTTGTTTTTTTTTGTTTTTTTGTTTTTTTTGGTCAAGTATTTTCTTATTTAATATTTTTAGCCACTAGAAAACTTCCATTGCGTTAAAATTGGCCTTTTCGATTCCCTAGTTATAGAAAAGACAGGAACTTGTTTTAAACTACTTCCATTTTTGTATTTGGGAAGTTGGGGTATTTATATTTTGTGATTTGGAGTTTTTTCAATGCCAAACTTACATTCCGTTGGCTTTTGTCAATTGCATTTACACTGAAAAAAGTAGAATTTGTTTTAAGTTGGTTCCATTTTGTGGTGTTTAATTTTTCTTGCAGATACCTTTTGGAAAAAGAAAAAAAAAAAAAAAAAAAGGAAGTTGTTTTAAACTGGTTCCATTTTGTGTTCTGGAAATTGGGATTTTTTGTATTTTTGACATTTGGAGTTTTAACAACGTGGATACTTAAAATTCCATTGGCTTTATCAAATTCATAAGATAAAAGAACGGGAAATTTGTACTTTTGTAGTTTGTCAATTGGAGTTTTAACGATGCGAAAACTTAAAAATTCCATTGGGTTTGTCAATTTCATATAGATAGAAAGACAGTGAATTTATTAAACTCGTAACGTTTTGTGGGGTGCTTGGATTCTGTTGCAGATACCTTCCTTCGGAAATTGGGTGCTTAAAGAATTTGGAGTACCTAGATCTTTCATTCAATAAGATGAAGAGTTTGCCAGCTGAAATTAGTAATTTAAGTGTACTAATATCATTGAAAGTTTCTAACAATAAACTGGTGGAGCTACCCCCGGCTTTATCATCCCTACAGAGGTTGGAGAACTTGGACGTGTCAAATAACAGGTTGACATCGTTGGGGTCTCTTGACCTCAGTTCAATGCATAACCTTCAGAATTTAAATCTTCAGGTGCTTACTTGTTGGACCTGTAACCTAGTACTTATATTTGTCTAGTGTTCCTATTTTGAGTTTCACATTTTTCAAAAGTTTGCGTTGTCGTGATCCAACTTCCTTTCTTAGTTCAATGCCTTTTCTTTTCAATTTTGTCTGAGTCGTTGATGAATTGTTACGTCTTTGATGTTCAGTACAATAAACTTCTGACATATTGTCGAATACCTCCCTGGATATGCTGCAATTTGGAAGGAAATGGTAGAAATACGTCCAGTGATGACTTCCTTTGTTCATCAGTTGAAATGGATGTATATGACAATGACATTCAGCAATATGATGGAGGTGTCTCTCGTAAAGGTGAGGACTGTGAAACTAGTTTTGGTTGCCCCCTTTTCTTTTCTAAATTTTGTCTGCTCCCTTTTGAATGGTCTTTCTCTCATGTATGAAACCGACGTAATATGTTTAAACTGATGCAGGCCCTCATCATACCTTTCCAAGTCTAATAGCTGGACCAGTATCCAACAGTAGATCTTTTGCAGCTAGGAAGTCAGGTAAAAGGTGGAAGCGAAGGTATTATTTGCAGCAGAGAGCTCGCCAAGAACGTTTAAACAACAGCAGGAAGTGGAAATGCTTGGGTCCTACTAAGTTGTTACCCATGAAGGAGGATGGGAACTATGGACCTGGAAGTCTAGATGTTCTTCCTTCTAAAACTTGTGCAGAAGGGGCAACTGAAATTATAGGCCAGGATGATGATGATAAAGAAATACTTTCTGGGGATGAAGTTGAAAATCTTCCCAACAGTGGTGAGGCTAATGCAGAAAATTGCTCGTGTGTCTCTGTTGAATCTTCAGCAATAAACAAAGTGGATAAATATGACTCTTGTGATCGTGATGAATCCTTGGCATCAGTTCAAAATGAGCACAGTGATGAGGATGAAGATGCAGCTGCAGAGGTAAAGAATCATTCAAAGTCCAAGAGGCACTCTGAAAAGGTTCTTGATAATCCCAAACCATGCAAGTCTCGGAAAGCTATTGATAATAGTGCAAGTTTGTCGCGCAAATATAGTAATGTTTCGATTTGTAGTGTTGAGGATTGCCTTCCGGATGGCTTTTATGATGCAGGTCGCGACCGACCCTTCATGCCATTGAGAAACTATGACCAAAGTTTCCATCTCGACTCACGTGAAGTTATTCTTGTGGACAGGTTATTTTATACTCGTATTTTGTGCTCGCTTGTCCTTGTTTCTGGTTATCGGGTGGCATTTTTACTGGCATATTAGCTACCATCTAAAAAAGACTAAAACGTTTGTTCTTAACTTCAGGAAAAGGGATGAAGAGTTGGATGCAATCGTGCTCTCCGCCCAAGCATTAGTGTCTCGTTTGAAGAAATTGAATTGTTTAACCAGAGATGGGGAATGGGCCAATGGGCTGCAGATTGCGTCATTGCTGGCTCTTTTTGTATCAGATCATTTTGGTGGCAGTGATAGAACTGCAATTATTGAAAGGACTCGAAAAGCTGTATCGGGTTCAAACTACCAGAAGCCTTTTGTTTGCACCTGCTCAACTGGAAACAGAGA
The DNA here is from genome assembly GCA_024759925.1 of Ficus religiosa. Classification (NCBI taxonomy): domain Eukaryota; kingdom Viridiplantae; phylum Streptophyta; class Magnoliopsida; order Rosales; family Moraceae; genus Ficus; species Ficus religiosa. Next base: position 14,345 of record JAFMPE010172584.1, read on the forward strand.
CAGTTCCAACATTCAAACCAAACCAACGACAGACTGTAGTGAAGATATTGTTTTTTCTGATCTCTGTGAAAAATCAATCTGTGCTATCAAAGCAAAGCGGAATTCCATCATAGTTCCTTTAGGGACTTTACAGTTTGGTGTGTGTAGACATAGAGCACTGCTAATGAAGGTAATTCTTTTATGACATTTAGTTATATGGATCTGTTTGCGTAGACCTGTCCCTTTTCTTTTTTAATCTATTTTTTTATTATGATCTAATGAAACTGCAATTGCTACAGTATCTATGTGATCGAATGGAGCCTCCTATTCCTTGTGAGCTTGTAAGGGGTTATCTGGATTTTATGCCACATGCATGGAACAATGTTTTAGTTAAGAGGGATGATTCATGGGTTCGCATGGTAGTTGATGCTTGTCATCCACATGATATAAGAGAAGAAACAGATCCGGAGTATTATTGCAGGTTAGTCCTTTTGTTTTGTTTTGTGTTTTGTGTTTTTGTAGTTTGTTTTTGAGGAGTTTGTCTATGTGGCCATATTTTCTTCAGCTTTTGATATATGGTTTTTTTTCTTTTCTTTTTCGTGGTTGATGATCCATCTTGCTAACTGTTTGTACATGCCATATAGACATATCCCTGACAGATTGCTTTTCACAGGTATATTCCCCTTAGTCGGACCATAGTGTCATCTTCCTCTAGAAGAACCATTGCTCTTAGTAATTCCTTTCCTTCACTGTCCTCCTCGGATGAAGTTTTGAAAGCTGCTTCCAGTTCACTTGTACGCTGCAAATATGGAGCAGTTGAGGCAGCAGCAAAAGTATGTTCTTTTGAAATTTTGTTGCGCTAATATTTTGCCTAGTTGGAAAGTTTGGAGCATTTTTCTTGCTCGTTTGCATTCAGTTATGTTGGTAACCATTTTGATATAATCTGGTAACTAACTAACGATATCTTTGGTTATTAGGACTGTCCCTAGTTACATACATCATTCATGGTTGTATAAGTTTCCATGCTTGCTTCTGCATTTGGAGATAATTTAGATGTTAGATCAGTTTTATTATTTCTTCTACTGGGATGGTAACATTTTTTTCACTTTATAACCTTTAACTCTGATTCGGTTCTATTGTTTGAAAAATGAAAATTGGTGTGCATATGTTGTTGGATTCTGCAGGTCCATACTTTGGAGGTTTGCAGGGCTTCAGCAGATGATATCCGGAATTTCGAATATGGGTGCCTAGGGGAAGTAAGAATTCTAGGTGCTATAGAGCACCCTTGTATTGTAGAAATGTATGGACATCAGATATCTTCTAAGTGGATTCCTTCAGTGGATGGACACCCTGAGCGTCGTTTATTACAGTCCACAATATTGATGGAGTACGTACAAGGGGGATCTTTAAAGGTAAGTTCTCTAGCTGGTCAAAACCAACTTTTGCTTGATCTGCCGATGATTTGTCTTGATGATTGTTATCCTTATTTTTGGAACAGGGTTATATTGAAAAGTTGTCTGGAGATGGTGAGAACCACGTACCTATTGAGTTAGCAATAAGTATCGCTACTGATGTTGCCTCCGCATTGGTGGAACTTCATTCAAAACACATCATTCATCGTGACATAAAGAGTGAAAATATTGTGATCGATTTGGATAAAAAGAAGGCTGATGGAACCCCTGTTGTGAAGCTTTGTGATTTTGATAGAGCAGTGCCTCTTCGTTCTTTATCACACACGTGCTGTATAGCTCACATAGGAGTACCTCCGCCCAACACTTGTGTTGGAACACCTCGCTGGATGGCACCTGAGGTTCTACGAGCAATGCACAAACCTAATGCTTATGGAATGGTAAAGATATTCAGTTTACCACAGGTTTTTTGAATTTGTGATTCATTGAAGGCGGGCTTTCCTACTCATCCTTAGTTTATTGCTGCTGCTGATGGCCCTATGCATCTGAAGATCTTTCTGTATATAAAAATTTCACTTAATAAAGAGCACTTTCCCTATGCTGATAAATTGATATATAGCTATTGTTTATTTAACTAACCCGTGACAGCGGTGTTTTTAGCCTTTTTTTTTTAAGTTTCTTCTTTTGCTTGGTTGCAGGAAATTGATATTTGGTCATTTGGATGCCTGCTCTTCGAAATGTTGACGTTGCAAATTCCTTATTTAGGTTTATCTGAAGTAGAAATTCACGACCTTCTTCAGGTATCCCCCCCCCCCTCTCTCTCTCTAATAGAGACAAACATATTATGAAGTGGACGTGATAGTAATGAAACGATTATGATACTGCTGTCATTCCTCTGTTTCCTAGTCAGTTAAAGAGCTGTAATGCGTAGTTTTTTCGTCCGCCAACATGACACAGCACACAACATTTTTTCCTAGTGATTATTCAACATTTTTTTTTTTAAAACCTTTTCATCTAATCTGTGTACCATTTTTCTTTACAAGGTGGGCAAACGACCACGGTTGACGGATGAGCTGGAAGCTTTGAGGTCATCTCATGAGCCCAAAGAAGCTCAATCTGGTGCAGAGCGGGAAGAAAAGGAGGGTGATTTAGATGCTCTGGAATTCCTTGTTGACTTGTTCCGTCGATGTACCGAGGAGAACCCAACAGACCGACCAACTGCTGAAGAGCTCTATGAAATGTTGCTTTCACGAACTAGCAATCTGACGGGTAAAAAGTAGTTAGGAACACAACACAGTAGGTTAAACTTAATAGGTAACTTATACCCCACCAAAAAATTTTTGTAGACTATATATAATCTTTTAGTGCACCATGGAAATGATATTTCCTTATGATAGATAGTTGAAACATTCAGGGCTCTGCCCAAGAACATTGTTGTTGCTCCATTTCGAAAAGGTTTGCCGGCTACGGCGAATCAGTGATTGTCATCGTCATAACCGGCTGAACATTTTAAAGAATTTTCATTGAGATTTATCAATTTCTTAGGTGGTTCTGTTTCTTATAAGGGCGATGGCTTAGCTGGTCGTGTAATTAACCCGAGTGAGTTAATTGATTGAAGTTTAAAAGCTGCCCCAAATTTGATTTGCATATCTTGTTATAATGTAGTGTACTACAAGTACTAACTTTTACTTTCCTTGCTTGATTCTGCAATAAATTTCTTAGGTTCATTCCGGTGCTTTTCCTCCGTTCTTCTGATATTCTACAAAATTTTGATAGATGACGATTCAAATAATAATAATAATGATAATAATATTAATAATAATAAACCTTGTATTTTAATTAATATGAAAATTAAATGTATATTTATATTTATTTCTCCTAGTATTTCTTAGGTTTTTTTGGTATTTATAACAAATTGCTTTATCATCCGAAATTAAGCGTCTTTTCTTGATGAAAAAACATATGGGAAATGATAAAAATAAAAGAGCAAAAGCAAATTGATCATATTTATACCCACGCATAAATGTGTTTGACGGCGGAATTTTTCGTTTTTGGTTTTTGGTTTTTGGTTTTTGTTCTTTAAAACATGGAGAGGGGTATTTGAAATCTATACCTTCTAGGAATCTTGTGAAGAGAATTTTGTTTCCTATACCAAAAATTATTTAAAAAAAAATAGAAAAGAGAGAATGGATTTATTTACTTGATGCCACATGCAGCAGCAGGAGTACTCATACTGGACCCGTTTATAGCCCGAACCATCTTTTCTCTTCCTCAAACAAATTGAGACAAGAGGGCATTACATGGAAATGTGATCATTTATGTTACATTATATGGACCCTTGTTGCCCAAACCTTTCATTTGTAAAATACTTCAAAA